>JAMAKC010000090.1:26220-52339 GCA_023628735.1 Trichoderma sp. PF4103 | reverse complement strand
TAATATATAACTACTATATAAAATCCTTTAATATATAAAAAACTTATAATACTATACTTTAACTTATTTAAAAGTATACTATAGTATTTTTTTATAACTTATTATATATATAAATTTATAAAAATATTATTACCTTTTATTTAATAGTCTGCTATTAATTCTTATAAATACTAGTATTAGTATATAGCTATTAGTAAAGGTTTAAAAATACTACTTTTATTATTTAAAAAAAAGGTAATAAATTATAAATTTAGTAAGGCTAAGAGCTTTATATAATACTCTCTTAAAGCTATAAAAGTACCTTTTTTAACTATTATTAATATACTATTATTAATAGCTATTACTATTATTTTATTAATTAGTAAAATACTAAGTAAGTTAATAAGCTTTAATATAATAGTAATATAGGCTAATATTATAATAGCTATATATAAGTTATTATTTTTTATCTAGTAGTTAATTAATAAGTTAAGTAGTAATTAGCTTATACTTATTATATTACTGCTAATTATCTTTATAATATAATAGCAGTTTAATAAAAACTTTAATAAAACTAAGTAACTATTTATATAGCTCTTAACTAAGTATATAAATGCTTTTTTTTTATATACTTAGTTAAGCAGATTTAGTAGAATTTCTTAAATACTTTTAGTAACTATACTATTTAAAGGAAATTATATAGCCCCTACTAGTATAGTATATTAAGAGTAAGGGTTATATAGGGGTAATGCTTAGTAAGGTATTTTTAACTGATTTTATGCTGTAAATCCTTACTAATTTTAGTATAGTGACTTTTTTATGCATTTAGGTCAGGCGCCTAAATCCTATCTAGGCGAGTTAAATCACGGCCTTAATCCATTAACCCCACGTCCCGGCGAGCGGAAATACTCCGCCCCGCTTTCGCGGCACATTGATGGAGCCACAAGGGGGCGGCTAGACAAGAGGGAATCGCTTCGTCATTTGGCATTGACACGCCGTGACTCTGACACACAGACAAGATCGTACGAGTACAATTTGATAAGATTGATGGATACTACTACTACAAGCCAGATGCAGATGCTGCGATGCCGGATTGGACATGTTTCCGATCCTTTTTTTGACATGTTGTGGGGGGTTCAAGGGCGCGCCGTGATGGTCATAGATGTGCGTCTTTGAGGTCGTGATGGAGGGGGACTTGTCGACTTGACATTTCCAGATTCAGATGGTGTTGCCTCTCTAGGTAGGTACGATGCATCTGGAACAACTTGACACGATGAGATAGCCTGCCTCAAGGCCAAAACAGATCTCATCAAACACAGAACACAGAGAACATTCCAGCATCCCATGTCCCCCCTACCACAATTTCCTTATTCGTACCCATCAGTCCAGTCACCCACATCCTTATCAGCTCCGATCCGGGTCCGGCGCATGAACTCGCATCCCACCACCCTTCCCCACATCTCAAAGAAGACGACGGAAGGCGTAAAAAAGATGGTCTAAGCCGCGCCCTGGGCGCTTTTTACACCGTTAATAGCCGTGGCCTGCAAATATTAGTGGTAGTGCCGTCATGGTTTCGGCCTCCGATTGAAATGGGAGCTGGTAATGATATTACTGTGTGGTTGGGTAGGACAGCTCTACCTTAGGTACTAGGTATTGATCCCTTGTGTACGGATACTTTTTGTTAGGACAGTGAATGTATGAGATCATCGGTGCTGTTCGCTTCGTTGCATGTAGTACTCCGTACCACGCCGGCATGTCATTGCTCATGTGGGTACGATATTACTACGACAGAACATAAGCAGGCGTTCAGAAGACGGGCGCCTCCATCCAGAACTTTGATCAAATGCCATGTTAGAGACTAAAGGCGAGTGAATGATCAATGGCAAGCAATCGCTCTCGTCTATAGGTATCTATCCTGCCTCTCCTCTTCGTCGCCTGTTGAAGACTATAGGTATCCAGAACTCCGTGGTCCATTCCACACCCATCACTCGTGTCGTGCACAGCATGCTCAGCTTGACATGACCCCCCTCTCGGCCTCCTTCTTGCGCTGCTCCTCCTCCAGCTGCTCCCGCGCCCTCGCCGCCGCCTCCACCTCGGCCTTGACCCCCTTGGCCCGCTGCCGCGCCTCGTACATGTCCCGGCTCTTCATGATGCGCTGCACAATCTCCCCCGCGTTGACGTGCGAAAACGTGTGCTCGCCAATCTGCCGGTAGATGCCCATCTCCTTGGGCGCTGTGTACGGGTCGTATGTCAGGGGCATAAAGGCCGTCGGGCCGTGGTACACCGCATCGGGGACGCCCCACGGCGAGTCTGTGAGATAGCTCTTCGTTGGCGTAAACGGCGCTCCAAAAACAACGGCGTTGATGTACTATTCACGGTGATTAGTATCGTCTTCAGCAGAGGCATCATGCGCTGGTCAGACATACCTTGCACTGCAAGACGCAGAGTCCGCGCTCGTAAATGTTCATGATGGGATAGTTGACCCCCTTCCACTCGTTAATCACCCGGTCCTCGTGAACGCCCGCCACTACGTATGCCGGCCCGTAGTCCTTTCCGCCGTTGGCGCTCTTCCGCTTCTTCGTCGCCTCTGCGGTAAACCATCCCGCCTCCCGCGCGAGCTTGTCCTCCTCTTCCAGCACTCTGCGCAGGAACGCGATATGGCCGCTGGAGAAGAGGTCGAACCCGCCGTCGACGTAGACCACGCGCTGGCCAGGTTTGCGACCAGCCCCCTTCAAGAATTCTTCGTAGGATCCACGCTCGCCCTCGCTCGCATCGGGCGCCGAATGCCAGAACCAGACGTCAACGCCGGGGTTCTTGGCTGTCTCGTCCGTCGCGTACAGCTTGATTCGCTCGAGCATCGCCTCCGCCTGGGCTTTGCGCTCCTCGGGAGTGCCCACGCCCTCCTCGCCGGCCAGCGTCTTCTTGAGCGACTTGATAAAATGCGTCTTAGTGCACAGCAGCATGCGGCCAACGAGGTCCGTGGTGGAGATGCCGGGCGATCGCTTGACGACCTTGAAGCGGCCGGCCTCCTTGACGAAGCGGTAGCAGTCGTTTCCGTCGCTGTCGGAGGTGATGTCGTCGCCGTGTACAACGTATCGGCATCCATAGTGAGAGATGTAGGGGAGCTGCGTCACGTACGGGGCGTATCCGACCGACTTGGTAACCCAGCGACAGGCATCGGTAGCGGCGAGACTGCGTTTGCGAATCCATCTGTCAGACCTCATGCGCTCTGGCTCCTCTTTCATCTTGGATCCTCAACGCAGAACAATGACATACCGCTCCTCGAGGTTCATGACCGTAGGGCCTTTGTTGGCAAGGATTGCTTCGTCCGAGTGGACACCGACGTACAGCTCGTCGCCCAGCTGTCTAGCTTGAACCATTGCGCCGGCATGGCCTGACAGTCGCGCGCAGTTTCGTCAGTAAAGGCTCGTCCGTGGATCAATGGGGGAGCTCGAAATGCCGGAATGGAGTCTGACCATGGTGGAAAAAGTCCCAGCAGCCGTCGACCCAGATGCGGCCGTCGAGAAGCTCCGGCGCAGGCTCGCCCTGGGGCTGCTCGAGAAGCTCCGGGTTGGAGGCGCTCATCTTGCGAGGGGTGAGGCGGAAGCCCGGCAATTGAGCTCTATAATTGGGCGCAGAGCCAACAAAAGGTCCGCAGATACTCGGTCAGCTGTAGGTCAGTCCGAGTCTTTGTCTGGCGTCGCTGGAGAGCAGCAAAGACGGAGCTGTCGTGTCGGTTGCAAGAAGCCAGGGAGCTCAATGCGGGATGTTTGTTCAGGGGTTGTTGGGGCCACTGCGGGGAAATGAAGGTCCATGGGTGACATTCATCGCTATCTTATCGCACTCGCTAGCAGCCCTTTGGCGGCTTCAGCGCCGTCACCCTGCTAAAGGTCCCCTAAGCGACGGACGCTAACGTTGACGTGAAAGAGGTGCCGCTGGTCAGTGCAGATAACCTTGAACTCTAGGCGACGGATGGCTTGCTGACGATTTTGAGAAGATGGGCCTTCAAGGTACTCGGGCCTTTCGTCTCAACACTGACACTATCATCTCCTCTCTACGATTGAACTCTCTCTACGGTTGAATCCCTCTCTTGCTTGCTCAGAGCCTACGAGGAAAGTGACAGTCAAGTGGAAGAGTCCCACTCCCAACATCGACCAACGCCATACCATCGCCATCACCATCGCCACCCTTCAACAGCTCGACCCGGTCCTTTTGTCACGCGTGCATGGCACCATCGCCCATACGGCAGTCCATCTCGCACAAGCACCATCCCACTCCTCATCTGCCAGATCCAGGAACCATCGGCAAGCTGAGCATCACCTGAATCCTCCGCCAAGGTGCGCCTCCACGTGCGCATTCCGATGCCATCAAGCCTCGCGGCCCCGGACTGGCCAGCCACGTTGTCCATCGATTGGAGCGGACATGGGCCTCAAGCCTGCTGTCACATCCACGGCCGTTCTGCTCTCGACACCGAGACGGCGCGCTAAAGACGGCACCTCGGCCCAAGTGCTGACCAGAGCCCCAGAGTAGCAACTGACAGGCTCCATCTCCCGGCCCTGTCGACGGTTACATCCAGGCCTTCACCAGCCTGTTGCGAGTATCTTAACGTCACATGCAGGAGAGAGCAGCTGGACAGGTTCAAATTCTTATAAGTCGCTGCGTCGCCCCGAGATCGACATGACGCTGCTCGGCAGGTCGCCTGATTTCCGTTGCAGCCAACAAGCGTGAGCATCTGCCTCTCCGCCTTCATCTTCAGCCATCGCCAGAATGAAGGCCTCTCTGCTGTCCGTCGCCCTGGCTCTCGCTTCCGGCGCCATGGCCTGGAAGCAAGTTTCCGACTGCGACGACATCAAGTACACGTCGGTTCCGGGCTTTTTCCTCCAGGACGACCCCAACACAGATCCCAGCAGCTTCGATTATGTGCGTATTCTCAGCGTCTGTGCCGCTTCGGTTTGGAGGCTCCGACTTACACGTTGCTTGACATAGGCCGCCTCCAACTTTGGTCTCATCAACAGGACTTACCCCACGGATGCCAAGTTTGACCCTCACCACAAGAAGACGCAGTGGCAGCGCTTCGCCAACTACGTCGAGTCGCTCAACAGCGAATGCCGCAAGGAGAACAAGAGCACCTACAAGGTGCTCTTCATGGGTCGCCACGGCGAGGGATGGCACAATGCCGCCGAGACCTTTTACGGCACTCCCGCCTGGAACGTAAGTCCTGATGCTTCAATCCTCATTATTAAACAGCTGCTGACTTGCGCTTCCATAGTGCTACTGGGCTGAGCAGGATGGCAACGGCACTGCCACCTGGGCCGACCCCGAGTTGACCCCAAACGGCCTTCAACAGACCACCAAGTCCAACGCCTACTTCAAGTCGCGCTTCGAGAAGGAAGGCCTCCCCTTCTTTGAGTCGTACTACAGCTCGCCTCTCAAGCGCTGCCTCCAGACGGCCCAGCTCACGTTTGGCAACCAGAAGCTGCCTCCCTCACACCCCTTCAAGCCCGTCATCAAGGAGCTCTTCCGCGAGAGCATCAGCATCCACACCTGCGACCGCCGCTCCACCAAGTCTCAGATCCACGCCTACGCCCCCAACTTCCAGTTTGAGGCCGGCTTCACCGAGGAGGACCTGCTGTGGCGCGGCAAGGAGGACGAGGGCGAGACGTCTGCTCACCAGGTCGCCCGTTCCAAGGAGGCGGTTGACGACGTCTTTTCGCACGACGACAACACCTGGATCAGCATCACCAGCCACTCTGGCGAGATTGGCGCCATCCTCACCGTGCTCAACCACCGCTCCTTCAGCCTGTCCACCGGCCAGATCATCCCCGTCCTGGTCAAGGCCGAGCTAGTTGAGCCTACGGTCGAGCCAACCAGCACCTACGCCTCCTTTACCACTGAGCCCACCTGCAAGTCGCCTCCCATTACCAGCATCTCCGGCCAGGGCTGCGTGTGCGCCACTGCCACCACGACCTTTACGACGGCTACCATTACCTCCGGAGCCAAGCCTCATCGCGATCTATAAGGGGGCGGAGCACCGGGAGGGAAATGGGTGATTGTGTTGTAGAATTATCTTATCAACCTTATATAACACATTCGAATGAAGTGATGTGCGAGACAAATGGCAACACAGACAAGACAGTTGGCTGCCTCTGGTCCACCTACTGCTACAGTAATCCGCGATCACATGCAAGTTCATGGTGAGACGAAACTCACCATGCCTCGATCATGTTACATAAGTATCATCTGCATTTCTATCGTTGCCGTGCCGTCATATCAGCAGTCACGTCTTGTGACAATTGTCATAGAGTAGAGAGCATACACTCGAGCAGTTGTCCAGTCTCAACAACACACATTAAAAGGATAGGCCCATCATGTAACTAACTACCATGATCTAGCCATTGTGTAGCATACAAGAGCCAAGACCACATATAGTCAGTCAGTCAATTCAAACCCCCTTACAACCTCCGCAGACTCAAAGAGGACGAGCCAATCATCCAACTCTCTCCACCACCATTTCCGCGTTCAAGAAGAACAAGCCCCTTAGCTGACAGTAATCGAAGCAGAGCCAGAGCTAAAGTATCCCTCGACGGCAACAATCTGGTAATCCATAGTCCCGAGCGTCAAGCCCTGCTGCGCCCACGCGTTGAAGTGGTTCGCCGTGTTGACGGACCCGCTCGAGCGGTGGTTGCGGCGGACGGACCAGTACTGGTAAAAGGTGGCGGTGCCGATGATGGACGGCTGGTTGACGCGCTGCGTGCGGTAGATGTCGTAGACGCTGCCGTCGGAGGTGACCTCGCCCAGCTTGGTGGCGCCGGTGGACGGGTTGTAGGTGCCAAAGTTCTCGACAATGTAGTACTCGATCAGGGGGTTGCGGGACCAGCCGTAGACGGAGAGGTAGCTGTTGCCGTTGGGGTTGTAGGAGCCCGAGAAGTTGATGACCCTTGTGAAGAAACAGCCCGTTAGATCTCTCTCTCTCTCTCTTCATGATAAATCACATGATGCTGTATTTGTGTGTGTGTCGATAAAAGGGGGGCTGGGAGTAGGTAGTCTTACTTGTTCTTGGTGCCGGGCTGCCATCCCTTGCCGCCGACAAAGTTGCCCGAGTTGGACCAGTTGACGGAGAACTGCCCGCCGGGGCCGTTGGTGTACGTCACGCCACCGTGGCCGTCGTTCCAGTACGAGTAGAAGTAGCCGTTGTTGTAGCCCGTGCCGGGCTGGATCGTCTGGCGCTTCTCGACGGCCACGGACTCGGCGACATCGGCGGCGGGAGCGGCCAGGGCGCCGGAGATGGCGGCGACGCCGGCGAGGAGGAAGGTGAAGGAGACCATGATGTCTTTTTTTTTTTTTTTTTTTTTGCTCAGCGAAGAGTCTTTGTGACTTTTGGAGTTTTGGGGGGTTGTATGAGTGTGAGTTGCTCGGGATTGTCGAGGTTCGGCTTCTTGAGTCTTAAGGGGGGGCTTGCGTGGTTCCTTTATAAGTCAGTTGATGGATAATTTGGCTTCAATAACCTTGCCTCGTCTCCGCACGGCCGAATGGCTGGCCATTGATCAATTTACCCAGGCTCGAGCATGGTTTTTATTCATCATGACATTGCGTCTTGCAACACCATCGTGACGTGGTGATGTTGCCATCTCAGCAGTCCCTCGAGTCAAGCTCACTTGTATGGGCCCTTACTACTCGGTACATGGGAGAAGAAACCCGGCAGATGTATTGACTGTCTGAATAACGGCTAATTTCGTCTTGGCACTCCCTTTATAGAAACAGAATCTCATAGACGTAGGGAAGAATAAAGAAGAATAACAAAAAAAGACGAAAAGCTCCGAGTCTACAACCGATTCGACGCTCCTTTCCTCCCAGTGGAGTCAAGACGAGGCGGTAAACCGCAACAGGCAGCGTGACAAAAGTCTTTGGTATTAGCCATCAGCAGCATCACAATATCCCGTGCTGAAACGGCGAATAGTGCCCAATTCCATCTTTGCCGCAATGCCAGTTGATTCACGCCCACAGCCCAGACGTGGGGAGCATGGCCATGTTACATCCAATACCTGATAGTCCAGCGTGTAGTCGTTATACCCAAGTAGACTCAGCCCGTATGCTTCCAATTAACCATAACACGCACACACCATGCCATGGCCCCCCCCCCTGTCCCCAGCCGCATCCACCCCGAGCTTATGTTTTGTCGACAACAGTCTACAACGACGTCCCGCAAGGGCCGGCTTCCCCGCCATTGGTCTACTGCCGATGAAGCAATCTGGGAGAAATCGGGGACCAGAGGGAGAGTGATTTGCGGGGGTGATGGGTGGCATGGATGCAAACTTGTCCAGCGGCTAAATTGGATATAATCAGACTCGGGCAGATGTCATGCATTTGGCTTCCGGGGCCTGGAGCGGCATCTCTTGATCGTGGCTACGGAGCAAGTGTGCAAGCGTCGACGTTTGATCAAGAGTCCAGTCAAAGACCTGTTTTGCCTAAAGTCGGCTGGTAGCCAGCCAGCGCATTGGGACTACCTTATGGTTGAAATGCATCTTGACTGCAGACGCCGCGGAGACAACATTATTGATAGTTTACCATTTTACTCTGTGGGTTCTTGAATCAAATTGTCAGACATGATCGTCGAAGGAGTCGTCCTAACGTCGGGCCTCGAGACTTCAACGTCCAGTCGTCATATCGGCAGACCGGGCCGCTTAAGGCGGTGGTCGGTTCCTTGGTTGTGTCAGGACCAAGGCGTGGCCATCACTCGGGTGTGAGTGGCCCCTACCGATCCGGGTATTTTCTTCCCCAGATCTAGAAGATGCATTCCGTCCTGTGTCGGGGGATGGTAACGCGTTTATAATCAACCAACTGAAGATGATTGACTTTGGCGGCTTCTTCGGCCTTTCTTCCTATCTCTCCTCCCCTTTCGCGATAGGGGGGTCGTGTCGTCCTCCGGGGGGTCGGGTGGCCGCCGCCTTTCGAGGAACCAACAGAGGTTCGGAGAGTGTCCGGGATATACCCTCACTCGGGCTATCGTCTTGCATCCAAAGACTTTCGGATATGCTGCCAGCATACGGAGAGGCCCCTTCCTATGGACCGTCCCAAGAAGGGCAAAAAAATCGGCGCCGTCCTCCGGTGTAAGATCGAAGCATCTGGACGAGTCTGCCGAGGGGCCAAATAACCGACCGTCGATGGCAGCAATGACGGCATTCGTCTCGTTGTTGACGATGCTTATTCTCCAGATGGCCTCGAGCTCCTCCATGCTCGTGGCGCCATTCACGCTGGCTACTCTTGATGCTGATACAGCCATCAAATCTGACCAGTGCATCCTGTTCCCAATGTTGGTGTCCATGTCGGCGAAGTTAAACATGCAGAGAATCACTCTACCGCTCCGGTGCACGTAATTCGAATAAGGAGCCGGGCCGCCATAATGGGGCATAGAGTTCACCTGGACCCATTGGTATCCGTTCAAGGGCTGTCCATTCTGACCAACAACTGCCGCCGTGTGGTCGTCAAGATCGGGCATCCAGGGGGGGCTTATCAAGGTCGAGTACCTAGGAGCGATCTCGGGGAAGGGAGTATACTGCTGTCCTTTCTCGTCGATGGCTTGCTCGAGTTCCAGAAGAAGGCTTCGGCCTTTGGCCGCAAGGCGCTGAACCAAAGCTTGGGACATCTTGATGATCGCAGACAGCAACTGGATATAGTCTGACACAGACAGACTCGGAGAGGCAACGACACGGATACTAGGGATTGTGAGAAGCTCAAGGTTCCTCAAGTATTAGGTAGTCGATACTCTAAATAAACATTGTATCTCTCATTGCTCCTCCCTTTCGAAAGCCATGACATAGTAACAGAGCAACCATAAGCCAAAGCTGGCCGGAAATAGCTACCTAGGTATGAATGCGCGATCATGAAAGTCCAAGGGACTCAGCGAGTTTGTGTCAAGAAAGGTCGACACACAAAGCTCCCATTCTAAGGCTACCTTAGCCTGTTAGCAGCAGGAGTCAGAGAGACCAGTGACAAAAGAGGCTGGTTTAACTCTGATCAAGAAGTTGTCTTAACAACAACCTGAGACACGAAAGGCAACAGCAATCCTTGAACATGGATTGCACTTCTTTGCAGGGATCATCACATGCATAAGGTACGACCTTAGCAGCGACAAGGACCAACACCCCCATACAGCCAGTTTTGGAAGAGCCTGCCTTGCAACGGCAAATAGCCAATCAGCAAACTAAGTATATGTTCCCAGTACCTCTTCAGATAAAGCAAACTGGATACTACCTAAGGTAAGCAAGGTATAATCTCAGTGTTGCTAAGAAGGTGGTCGACAGATACAGCAGTTCCCTTGAGGCTGAGGTATGCCGACAGATGTTTCAATCGGACCAGATTTTCCAATGCTTCCTGGACCCTCTCATGATGACTGGCCACTGGTAAGGCTCAGGGTACATCTCCTCCGCCCTGATCACATTTTCGCGTTCAAGCACCTGCGCTCGTCGCTTCCGGTTGTCCGCATCAACACCTCCGCCGCACCATCCGGTATGTATTTTGGTGTCTACCCATTCAGAACTCGGCCCTGCCAATGGCTCATCGCCCCAGCCAAGTTTCTTAGCTCTTTGAAGAATCCCATAACGACCGGCAAGGCCGCCGTCTTCAAGGTCCCGGGTAGAAGCAATCGGGTCCGGTTGGTGGCCAAAAGCATCAGTCTCGCGCTTCTCTAACATCATGATGAAGTCCACGGCGACTTCAAGTGCCACTCGGACTGCTGTCTCGCCGTTTGCGGTATCATGGATGGCACTGTGGATTTGGTGGGCGATGGGCTCAAACGAAATGGGAGCGCTGAGGCCGTCCTCTATTCCCGTCCTGACCAGAAGGACGGGCAGTTGAGCAATGTCCATGTCCTTGTCATTGTATTCTTCAAGCCTGATGATGATGATGATTGCCCGGAACAACGGCCGAAGCACGAAGAACTCTTGGTGGCGGATAATGCGTTCAAGTTCCATTCGTGAGTAAGCGCCCCGACCCAATGTCCTGGGACAGTTGGCAGGCGGCGGGTCCCAGTCGCTTCGACTGTGATGAGGCGAGAGGTCCTTGACTGCATCTCGGATCTCTTGCGCCCGATCACAGATGGCTGCATGGACCGAGACGGCCAAATTGGCCAAGGGTCCGGGTCGCAAATCCTCGAGGAGCAGCTCTGGGAGAAAGGTCTTTGCGATGAACTGGACGTACTCGATTTCGCTCTTGTAAGGACGAAACCACCTCCCATACAGGTAGTTATGCAGGGTTTGGAGAAGCAGGCAAGGGTAGCCTATGCGTGTAGCTGAGTGGACGTAGATGCCGGTGGCTTGATTACAGCAGTCGTCTGCATCTTCGAGCGTCATCTCGGCAGCTAGCGAAGCCATGTCGGAGACGGATGGTTGGAAGATCCAGCGGCAATCCACGGAGCGGTTGCAAACCAGGTCCCGATGATTCCCTTCCTGATAGCCTCGCAGTTGGTGCAAGATCTCGTGCCTCGGCAGGCGAGCTTTCCTTGTTTCGTTGGACGCCATGGTAGAGGAAGTGGTAGCAGAGAGGTGTTGATAGCGGTAACGCAAGCAAGGCCGGTTCTCAAGAAGAAGTGGCGAGGATATAATGAAAGGGACTCGTCACGGGAAGACTCATACATAAGGTAAGGTATATAAGGGCACTCTCGTCAGCAGGAGGCAACGCCCTTAGAGGAGGGTTTCAATGATACAGTACGTTCAGCCATGGCGTCGTTTGGCAGCGTGGCGCTTGATATGGCGAGAGAATGGAGTTGAAGAGGGTCTCGGTTGGACAATTTGCACTCGAATCTCTCGGACTGAGGCTTCAAATTGTTGAGACTTTTCAGGGCGAGTCAGTCATGACGATGGAGACTGTTGGTGCAGACTGGAGACTGTCCGGGCGGCATTGGTGTCTCGCTCCAGGCATCGTTTGTAACGGATGATTCTGGTGATGGGGATGGTGAGAAGCAAGCAGAGCGCGGTACTGTACCTGGAGGTGCTCGAAGCGATCGCTACAGCACGTCGTGAGCACCGCCAGCACTGTTGGCTCCCTCTCGAACAGCTCCAGGCCCTCGCTGCGGCGCTTGTACAGGCCAAGTACCGCCTACATGTACAGCAGATAGCGCGGGACATAGATGGTCCGAAACGGGCTTCAAGCTTGGATGCTGCGCTGCTAACTGGAAGGTGACGAAGCGAACCTAAGCAAGCGCAAGCCAAGTGCCCGCCATGGCAGCAGCAAGGTTCGCGCCTGCCCAGCCTTGCTTAGCCTCTTGCTCAACCTCGTCTCGACAACCACCGTGAATCTCGCCGAGATCGCCAACTTGCGCAGCCCTCGCATACCTCACCTGACGGCATCCGTGATACATAATCGATACTCGGCCGCCCTCGCCAGCGCCGCAGCAGCTCCCAGCAGGACGACAACCGGCACTCGCTGTACCGCTCAAGTCGCGTGCCCGTCCCGTCCAGTCAAGTGCCTGTGCCTGTGCCCTCTGGCCGTCCACTGGCGTTCTAGCGCATAAAATGATGGGTTGAGACCTGCTCGACCGAGTAATTGGATAACCTGAAGGTACCAGACCAGACCAGACCAGACCAGACCAGAGCTGCCGTGACCTTGCCTCGTCATTCAGGTACCTTATTAGACCGTATACCTTGCCCTCCAGGTTACTTACTTATCACCCCGGCTCGGCCCTGCTCTGTTTGTTTCTTCTTCCCTTCCCTTCTTCATCTCTGCGCAAGACAGCCGCTGCTTCGCTTCTTCTTCTTCTTCATCTCCTTCTTTCTCTCTCCTCCCTCGTCTCTCGACTGCCGTCCGTCTCGCCGCCGCTCTCCGCGCCCTGCCTGTCGCCTCGCCTCGCCGCTTCTCACCCGCGATATCCCGCCCAGAAACGCGTCGCCGTCGTCAAAGCGCTGCTTCCAGAGCGCCAGAAACGCACGTTAGCGAGCAACAGGCGAGTCAGCCAGCAGCTGCACCCACTCGGGCAGGGTTTCGACAGCCAAGCAGCCAGTAAGTCGCCAGTCCACAGCACACCCCAGTCCAGTCCAGCCGCTGCATCAACCTGCGTCTGCATCTTGCTTCAGTTGCCTGTATGCCGTTAGTCTTTCCAATTCAGTGCCTGTTATCCAGTTGGCGTCTTCTTTTCTGCCCGCATTTGCATCTCATGCTATTCTCCCACCCCCCCAGCCCGCCAGACCGTCTTTTTGCCTTGTCTTATATTTCCCTCTTCTTCTTGCACGTCATCTTCATCTTCTTCCTGGCCCCAGCATACATCCATTGCCAATTGCTCTTCTGTCCTTCCCTGGCCGTGGCTGCTTCTCGGGTCTGTTGACTCGCACGGTCGGGGGACGGTACCTGCAAAACCCGCACGGCTCCCACCGAGGGCATCGAACCACGATGGCTAACCGGAAAGCCCAGCGCGAAGTCAACAACCTCGCCGAAGACCTCGGTCCCTACTACAGCCAGCCAGGCCGCCGCGACATGTCGCAACGAAACCGCAGCGGCCGCGGGTCCAACCGCAACAACGGGGGTGTGCACGGCGAAGAGGTCCAGATATGGGATGAGGCCAAAGCGTCCTTCAACGACCTCATCAGCGGTATCAACGCGGACAATGACAACCTGGCCAAGCTCGTGGCCATGGACAAGCAGGCCGGCACAATGGACTCGGACAGCGTGCCCACCAGCACCATGAGGGAGATGGAGGAGCTCTGTCGCTCCGGGGTCAAGAAGTCCGAGGACAACATCAACTCAGCCAAGAACCTCGCGGAGCGCCTCAAGGTTCTTCGGGCCGTCGTCGTGGCCAAGGAACAGGCCGAAGCACCGCCCGCCGGGCCATCCAAGAGGTCCACCACGAGAGACAGCGCTGCGGCCGCCTCGCTCTATGATTTTGACGGCGCAGGCGATTCCCCCGTGCCCAGCCCCGTGGCCGGCTCCTCTCGAAAGCACGGCGACCGAAGCAGCAACCGGGACAGGGACAGCATCCCACCCAAGGCGGACAGTGTCGAGCCGCCCGGATCCACGAGCGGGGGCGCGGGGGCCTCTGCCTCGTCGATCAGCAGGTCCAGGGTGCTCTTCTCCAAGGGCGACGAGGTGGCATTCAAGCCCAAGGCCGTCAATGGCGAGCAGACGTCGGACTGGATCCTCGGCGAGGTGGCCGCGGTGCTCGGCGAGGGCAAGAGTCGGCGGTACAAGGTTATCGACATTGAGCCAGACGACCAGAGCAAGCAGAAGGAATACCGCTCTAGCGCGAGCAGCATGATTCCCATTACGCCTGAAAGCCAGGCTAGCACGCTCAAGGACTACGAGCCCGGCCAGACGGTGCTTGCCCTCTACCCGCAGACGACCACCTTTTACAAGGCCGAGGTGCACGGCACGACGACGCCCGGCAAGGTTGATCTCAAGTTTGAGGGCGAAAACGACTCGACGACGCTGCAGCAGGTGGACCGGAGATATGTCATTGAGTACAGGCAATGAGTCTGTCCACCACAAAGAACACCCCCATGACTTTTTCAAGGTGGACGTTGTTCTTCATCTGCTTTTAGTCTCCATCCTCTGCTTTTCCTGGCATCTTGCCTCCTGTCTCCATTCGATTCGTCTTGTTCTTTCGTCATTTGTGTCCGTGACTCGTCACGGCTGATGCATTGGTAAGGAGTTATGGCATTGAGTATATATTTTCAAGAAGACGAGCGGCAACGCTTCTTCGGAGTTGTGGTTCTTGGGATTGGAGAGGCAAACAAAAGGTCTTGACGGTTGGTTTACACCGGACGGAAACGGAGTTTTGGTCTTCACCCGAAGCAGAATTGCTTCTAGTTACTCTATTCTCTTCAGTCTTTACCTCATTCTAGCTTATTGTACAGGTTCTATCAATCCACCTAATGCTCATCGAGCCGCAATGTCCGTGTGTTTCGAATTATGACATTTTCATACTGCGGCGTTGTGTCTTCGATATCGAGATAATGCAGATAAAACAGGCCTATGACAAAGGTCAAGCGTATCAACATCTCTTCCTTCCTCACTGAATCTGCTGAATGAACTGGGGACCATTCCCGGTGTCGCCAAAGGCGCTCGCCTCGATGGAGCCGGTGAAATTGGCATCCAGGGAACCGTCTTGGGGGTTTCGAGAGATGACCGCCACACCGAGAGGACCGTCCTGGTTTGTGACAAACAGCGAGTTGCCGTCGTTGCTGATGCTGAACATTCTTGGTCGGCCGCCGCCCGAGGAGACGGTGTTGATGAAGAGGAGCTTCAAGACGCCTGCGCCCTGGTCAATGATCTTGATGTGGGCAATGTTGTCCGTCGCCTGGCCGGAGAGGCGGTTCGACAGGTACAGATCCTTGCTGTCCGGGGAGAGCACAAGCTCGCCGGCGGCGGCACCCGCGGGCGTCTGGCTGTCGGGACCAAAGCTGTTGAGAACCTGGGTGGCCTCGAACTCGATGCCCTTGCCGCTGTCGGTGTACTCGAGGGAGTAGGCGACGACGATGTTGCCCATCTCGCAGAGCACAAAGTAGTGGGTGGCCCGGGCGGCGCCGGCGGGGTAGAAGACGCCGTGGCGGGGGCCGGAGCCGGGCACGACGGCGACGCGGTTGACAATGTCAAAGGCGTCGTCCTGGGAGTCGATGACGAGGATGGAGTCGGTACCGAGGTCGTTGACGACGAAGAAGCGGCCGGTGGGATCGTTGACGGCCATGTGCGGGTGGGGGCTGGCCTGGCGGACGGTGTCGGGGCCGACGGGGCCGGGGGACGGGATGGTCTTGAGGAGCGTCAGGCCGCCGCCCTTAATGTCCCAGACGTCGATGTTGCCGGAGCCGAAGCCGGCGCCGAGCATGCGGGTGCCGGCCTTGTTGGCCTCGAGGTGGACGACGCCGGCGGAGCCCTGGACGCGGGCGAATTCCGTGACGGTGTTGGCGTCGGCGTTGACGTTGTAGAGGGAGGTGCTGCTGGAGCCTTCGTCGACGGCGTAGAGGGTGTTGGGGGGGATGAACTTGAGCCAGGAGGGGATGGTGCCGGGGACGGGGGCGTCGAGGGTGGTTGAGAGGGAGGTGCCGTTGAAGGTGCCGAGGAAGATGTGGCCCGAGTTGGAGTAGATGAGGCGAGCGGAGGAGGTATTAGCTTGAGTGGTTGGGGCGGCGAGGGCTGGGGAGATGGCGAGGGCCGCTGAGAGGGTTGATGAGAGCTTCATGATGAAGCTGATGGCGTGATGACGTTTTCTTATTATGGTGGGTTGTGATGAATATGGACCAGAGAGGGGATCGGATCTCAGTTTGGATGGGATATTAGCTTTATAAGAAAAAGAAGCAAAAGATCGGAGTCAGGCTGACATTGTTAAGACCGGCCAAGACTCATAGCGGGCTTTCGGTATCAAAGAGGTGACATTTGAACCTGCCATGTCCGGACTGGTGAGCGTTTCGCCTTGTTTGTCTCTTCGAATTTGTCTTCAAGTTTCCTTGGCTAGGTGTTCACGGTAGAGGGCACATGGGTATGTATGGCGGCCAAGATGTTTCAACAGAGTCCGACGTTGTGACGGGCTGCCTTGTAGGGATTGGGGGACGATCTGCGACGGGGTTGTTTGGGGCCGTGGCAGCCTTTGGGTTTGGATTAAGTCTAAATCTTTTTGTCTTGTGGTGATGTGAGATCTTGGGAGGACGACTGATTGGGAAGGTGGACGGTTTCGAAGCTGTAACGTTGAGATTTGGGGGTCAGTTTTGGAGTAAGCTGACTTTGCGTGCTGCTGAAGAGAGGACGATGACTACTATGATTCTCATCTATGATGGTACATGTGTGTTTGTGTTTTTGCTTGGGTTTTCAGATGTATGTAGTTGAGGGGCATTTGGTTGGTTCGCCGGGTGTGAGTTGTGTTGGGACGAGGCTGATGGGAGAAGGCTGAGATGGGGATGTGTTTGGAGTAGGGTAGGCTGGGGGATGGTGAGTGGTGGAGGGGAATTTGGGATCTGGTGTTTGTGTTGCGTTGGGCTGGTTTTGGATGAGTCTTTGTGTTGATGTGAGTTGCCATGTGATTTGATGTTTTTTGTATCATGGAAAGAGCAGAGCAGTGAGTGTACTTTGATGAGAGTTGAAGTTGAAGTTGAAGGTTTGTCCAGTCTGTATCCGTCTCTCCAACAAGTTTACCTTAGGTAAGGTCCCGTACTGAATGTAAGTTGACCTGGAGTGACACACTCTAAGTGGCTTTGTCATCATATCTCAACCCATGTAGGTAGACAAAGACAAAGGGTCAAAGAGGCTAAAGGCAACGATCGTCGAGGCTGGAAATTGATATGCCTGAAAGCGCGCGCCGCGGTAATTCAACGTCCCGTCATTGCTCTCTCATGCTGCTAAGGTCAGTATGTACCTGATGTATCTGGTCCCTGGCTTGCCGTGCCCTGCAGAATGGAGGCATTACAAGCAGAAGCGAGCAAGAGCGGAGATTACCTACATGTGCCTTGTACAGATTTGGGTAGGTCTGTGTAAGGATATCGGGCGGGTTACCCCTGAAAATTGAATGGAGGCTGTTGCTCCACAGTGACGGGCCATTGGCCAGTCAGGCCCGTGTAAATTGCAGCCGTCGTCGAAAGCCGGACTTCTTTTAGCGGCGGGGGGAGGGGAGAGAAGGTGATGGGAATGCGAAAACAGGGCGAAGTGATACAGTGGATGAAAGGCTCGCCAGTGGTGATGATCGGACCTTGATGAGCCGTCATGACTGAGGGTGACGGTACCTGGACGTGATAGTATTCCGTGATGGAGGCCTGAAGGCTGAGAGGCCGCTGAACGGGATCGTAAAGGGTCTGGCTGGTTACCTTCCGTCGGGTACCTGTATCCTGCTTCAACTGCGCACATACAATGCCCGTGTCCCGGCTTGTAATTATCAATTGCATCTCCGTCAGCTTCAGGCACCCGACTCCTACGGCCGTCGCCTGTGCCTTCAGCTCCGTTCATTTGGCAGTTGACGATGCCTTAATCATAGACAGCCTGTAGAACCAATTTTAGCGGCACGAATAGAGGCCACCTCGCCCAACCCCTGTCGTACCGGTACCGCGATGGCACTCCACGGGCCCTGTCCCCTGGGGCTGTCCCCTCTGCTGGACGCCCTGTATCCCGTCCTTCAGCGCCCAATGTGCAAGTACCGGTACGCCAGGGCTGCCCAGCTTCTGCAGCACCTATCCACACGTGCGCGTCGCATCTGCACTCGATGCCTGCATTTGCATTCAATCAATCTCTCTCTCTCCAGTCCCTCCTTTGCCCCAATATCGCCAGCCCAGCCGCAAGCACTGACGCTGTTTCTTCGACCGCTGTCTTCTGTTCTGCCTACCAACTCACCCATCCTCCCTTCTTCAACGCCGTGATCGAACTTGGCCTCTCGCTGCCGTTCGAACTTGTTTCTTCCTTTTCGTCCCGCTCTCTCTCGCCGACTTTGTCTTTGTCTTCTTCTTCGTCTTCTCCTTCTTCTCTCTCTCTTTCGCCCTGATTCCCCCTTCGTTTCCCTGTCCTCTTCGGAATTATACCCTTCCATTCTCTCCCACGTTCCTTTTCCGGTCGCGCGTCGCCGATACCCTGAGTCGCATCCAGCCAACCGGTGGTCGCATCTGCTCGGCTTCTGACGCTCGAGTGTCGCGTTTGGTAGGTGAATCTGAGACCAGCACGACGAATAAACACTTCTTTGCTGTCTGCTTCGCCCTCTTCTGTCTTCCTTTCGCCTCTTCTCGTCTTCTGCCTCTGGTCACTTGCTCAGGAGGCAGACAGACCGAGGTGGGGGAAATGAAATGAGGCTTGGCTGCAATGCAAACGCGCTGCCTCGAGCCTGTCGTGTCTGACCTCGTCGTTATCTGTTTCTGTCTCTTCCATTGTCAACTAACACCAAATGTCTCGCTGCTAGATCTCGCTCCCTGCATTCAAGACAATCCCGAACGTGCTCTTGCGCCGCTGCAGAGCCCTCCTCCCTCCGGCCCTCCTTGCTATTTACCTCTTCTCCCGCGACCTGCGCAACCTCTCTCGACGACCTCCTTTCCTCCGTCACAGGCGCCGCTACGAAATCGAAAACAACTGAGCACCAGAAATCGAAACGTCGAGATAGAAAACACCACAAACCGCAATCATGGGTGGCCAACTTTCCAAAGTCATGAGCAAGATCTTCGGATCCAAGGAGATGCGACTGCTGATGCTGGGTCTCGACGCCGCCGGTAAAACAACGATCCTGTACAAGCTCAAGCTGGGCCAAGACGTCACCACCATTCCCACCGTCGGCTTCAACGTCGAGACCGTCACCTACAAGAACGTCAAGTTCAACGTCTGGGATGTCGGTGGCCAGGACAAGATCCGTCCCCTGTGGAGGCACTACTTCAGCGGTACGACTTTCTCTCTCAGCTGTGTGTGAGCGCTTGCTAGATGCTAATATGATCTTCGTGTAGGCACCCAAGGCCTCATCTTCGTCATTGACTCCTCCGACCGCGCTCGCATGGACGAGGCCCGACAAGAACTGCATCGCATCATCAACGACCGAGAAATGAAGGACAGCCTGCTGCTGGTCTTTGCCAACAAGCAGGATCTCAAAGAAGGTGCGTCAGGGAACACCCCCCCCTGAGCCATTGTGCCGCCGCTAACGTCTGCCCTTCCCATCACAGCCATGTCGCCTCAGGAAGTCACCGAAGCCCTGCAGCTCTCCAAGCTCAAGGACAAGGTCTGGTACGTCGTGCCCAGCTGTGCCACCACCGGCGAGGGTCTTCTCGAGGGTCTGGCCTGGCTGTCCAACAACGTCAAGGCCCCCGCCGCGCCCGTCAAGAAATAAGGAAGCGAACACATGCGCGCCTTGTACTCTCTTTTTTGTGGTTTCGCAAAAATCTACGACGATTAATGGACATCTCTCTCAATGATACATACACCAAGTCCCATTCAGGTCCGACGCCCCCGTTAATATCTGTGATGGGGCTCGCACACCAGTCCTACGCGAACCCCTGTTGTTCGACCGGACGCGCTCTGAGCGTCGCTATATACTCTCGCCAGAGGTGGGCGAATGAGAAGGAGACTGGGGAGATTTGGCAGGAACCGAAGGTGGCAAAAAGCGAGGAGATGGGGAGGACTGCAGGGAAAGGGATATCCAGAGGGAGGGGCAGAAGCGGTGGAATTTGCGTGCTGTATACCATGGTGTGTTGCGGGAGGGACTGTGCTGTTTTCTAACGATGGTCTACCTTTTTTCATAAGGGGCCTATTTTTCTCTTAATTGTCGTCAGCTTTCGTCCTTTTTATCTATCGGAGGCGCAAAAACCTAGCATCATCTGGCTGCTGTTTTCCTTTGTTTCGCAATCACGCTGTTTTCCCCTGTTACTGTGTCGTTTGTCGTTGCCGTTTTCGCACTTGGTTTTTGTTTGCTGGTTTTTATAGTTTACGTTTCAAATACCCTGGGCTTCTCTCTCTCCTCTCGTCTCCTGTCTCTACATTGACCACACAATCTGGGCACGTTTCCTTGGTGGATGGGAAGAGGGCTAGATGGCACACCGAGGGGGATGAAAAGGGAGATGATGGGGTTGAGAGAAGTCGAAAACGGATGCGGAGGAGCTAAAGGTTGAAGGGGGGCGGTGGATTGAGAATATGGGTTGGTGAGAGGAGGATGCTGATGCACCATATATATACTACTACTGTGCTACGTAGTGAAAATAATTTTCTTTGTTGCGTATGTCGGTGTTGGATGTCTTATTGTGACCGTGGTTTTGGGCGGCTTAATGATGCGCTTTACTCGTTGATATCGACGGCCATCTAATTTGCAAGGGTCTATTTGGGTATATGTAGCTGTCGAGAGAGATTGGAAACAATAGTGTGTGTAGCTTCGATTCCAATGAGCCACATTGCCATACCCATGTGAGATGATGCATGATATACCATGTGAGATGAAGTATGATATCAACCAAAGAATAGCCCATATTGCGCCCCTTTACCAATATATATCCACCAAGATAAAACGCCATAACACATGAAAAAACCCAACACCCCGTACGAACCGTGTCCAAACCATCACACATTATGCAGCCTCGTCCCAACTTGGGATGATCCACGTCCATTCACAATATCTCATCGCCCAAAACGCCCTGGCTGCAACTCCTAGTCTTTGATACGCTTGGCCGGCCGCAGCAGCGTGTCGTCCGGGAGCCCACTACGCTTCGTCCCCGGCAGACTGCTGGTGCGAATGTCGTTGTCGTCCTGGCTGACGCGGCGGTGGGGGTACTCGACCTTGACTCCCTCGAAGCAGTTTGCGCTCACGCGGTCGCCCGTGCTGAAGAAGACGGACTGCAGAGCCTGGGCGGCCGTCAGGCGCTTCTCCGGGTCGTACTCGAGCAGGCCGGCGAGCAGCTTGTAGCCTTCGGCGCCGAGGGACTGCAGCGCTGGCTGGCCGTTGGGCCCCGACGCGGCGGAGCCGGCGCCCGAGTTGTTGTTGATGGTGCTGTAGTACCACTTCTCGAGGCTTGATGTCGTGGAGTAGCCGCGGCCGGGCGGCTGCTGGTGGTGGCCGTGGTGGTGGCTGCTGTGCTGCATCGCCGACAGCGTGTTGAGCTGGATGTACTCGGGCATGGCCGGAAGCAGGGGCCACCGCTCCTTAGTCGGCATGCCCATGATCTCGGCAATCTTGTGCATCTGGTTTCTCTGGAACGGCACCGTCTTCTTGCTATCCATCTTTGCCTCCTCACCCTTGAAGATGGGACGCAGGGACAGCAGCTCCGCAAATATGCAGCCCACGGCCCACATGTCGATGGCAGGAGTGTAGTGGTACGATCCGAGGATGAGCTCCGGGGCGCGGTACCAGATGGTGACGACGACCTTGTCGCCGCTGAAGAGCGAGTGCAGCGGCTTGTCGAAGCGACGGGCCAGGCCCAAGTCTCCAATCTTGACCTCTCCGCCCGACGTGACCATGATGTTGGCGGGCTTGAGGTCGCGATGCAGGACCCAGTTGGTGTGAAGGTACTGGCAGCCGTTGAGGAGCTGGAACATGATGCTCTTGATCGTGGCCGGCGGTATCGGATGGCGTGGCTGCTGCGTGTGGTGGTGGATGATTTGCAGCAGGTCGTGTTCGGCATATTCAAAGACCATGAAGATGCACTTATCCTCAAGCATGATCTCCACCAGCCGGATGACGTTTGCGTGTCGCAGCTCGCTGCACAGGCTCATCTCACGGATGGCGCTCTGGGAGATACCGGTGTAGCTGACTTGTTCACCCTCCTTGTCGGGCTTGAACTTTTTGATGGCAACCTCAATGGGAGCGTTCGAGCCGGAGCCGGAGCCGGAGTTGGATGTTGGTGTGAGGCCGCTGGAAGTCTTGACAACGGCGATGCCCTCCCCATTGACGGTCCTGCCGACGGCCTTGTAGACACGGCCATAGGTGCCACTGCTAATGAAACCGATGATGCGGTAACGTTCCGTCACCCGTGCCTTGGGCTGGTAGCCAGCCGACTGGTCGCGGCCATCTGTATAGGAGCGGTGAGCGGACGATGAAGACCCAAAGAAGTGATGCGACGACGATGAGTGAGGATAGCCTGGCTTCAGCCTCAGAGGCATTCTGCGCGGCTAAGCTCAGCGAGATTTGAAGATGGACGAGTGAAGGCGGGATGAAGAAGAAGGAAGAGAGAACGATATTGAAGAGACACGGGCTGGACACGTGTGATGTGTTGTTGGGTGCGTATGTATGTGATGTGTATGCTGCACAGATCAGGTATGAATGAATGTGTGGGTAAGCGGATAAGGTGAGGTAAATGCGAGCTTAGACGCTGCTTATTCGAACAAGACGTCGAAGCTGCCTTGCCAGATGGGCCAGATCGGGTATCGTGCAAGATGAACCCCAGGGTCCTTGACACGGGTAAGATGAACCGGACTAGCTCAAGAGGAGCAGATGGGGATGGACGGGATGGGGCGACTTGGACAAGAGAAGTGATGGATAAGGCGCTGCTGATAGGAAGGGACAAGTGTTGAGGTCGACAGATTGATGACAGAAGTGTTGAGTGGCTGAGCAAGATGGAATAAAAAAAAGGGGGGCCGACAACCAGACGTGGCGACTCTGGTGGATGAGGGAGACTGATATCGTCGCTTGACAAAAAAGACGAGTTGTGACGAGAACGGTGTAAGAGGCATGCAAGTACGGAGCCAAGGAGCGTAGACGATGCCGCTGGGAATGCGTAACAGCGTATGCCGAATGCCGCAGCAGATGGGCAATGGGAACAAATCAGAGGCAAGACGAGGCACTGAAAAAAGGGCACATGGTGGGTTTTTCGAGGTGGATCTTGCAGGAGTGGGCAGGGAAGAGGGTTTGATAAGTCAAAACGGCGTTGGTCGTGCTGGATCGGATCTTGTTCTCCAGACAAAGCTGGGGAATTTGCAGACGAGGAGATGGAGGCTAATCTAGCAGCAGCTCTAAGGGAGGAGGAGGCAGTGAGGGAGGAGAAGAGAGACGGGAAAGGACGGCGAATCAGCCGCAGGCAACGCACCTTCAAACGCCGCCAGGACGCTCCGCTTGGTCGATTGGTGAAGGCCCCTTGCATTCATGCCGCCGGCCACTTTTGCGGTCCCGGGCCCGGATCCCGAGGACGGGTTCTGCAGGCTCATCTGCCTCGTATCACCTCGTGTCTGATGCCGATACTATCCCACACGACCGGATCTCGCTCACGGTAAGAGGGGCGAATTGGTTGTCGATGGCTTTCGGCATGAGTGGAAGCGGGATCTTCTGCGAGCTGGGCGCCACGGCCGGTCAGCATGGACGAAGATCGCCACGATCCAGGCCAGGACTTGATACCAGACAGCCTTTGTTTGCTTCTCTAGACAGAAGCACAGCTTGGCCCGTGAGCGAACCGATTGCACCAATTCGGAGAGGCGAGCGATGCACGAACCCACACGATGCGACTTGAGGCCCCCGTTTAGTCGCGGACGCTTTCTGTGGCGAGTCTGGACGATCCCGGATGCTGCACCAGGCACGTACAGACGTGCTTCTGCGTCCTCCGTAATTGCACGTGGCTGGACGGTATGGGCTCGCAGCGCACAATGACGGTGATGATGTAGCGTAAACGGAACTGCCCTTGGAGAGGAAGACTTGGGACGAGGCGAGCAGACGGTGCAAACGAGCCTTGAACTGATGCGCCTGAAGCTCCTTCTAGGCTGGCTTTAGCCGGTGCGGAGAAAGTCGGCTGTGGCTTCACCGAGAAGATGCGAAGAAGAAGAGGAGCAATGCAGAAGATAGAGCCCGACCAATTGAGGCGTCATGTGTGTAACGATCGATGGATAAGATGAAATGGATGGAAACGGTGAGGGTTGAGGCTGGAGGTTGGAGGTTGATAAGGTAAGGTACGGTACGGTACTGCTTGTATGTGAGTCAATGTGGTATTACATGTCTGGCACGAAGCGAGGCAGGTGCCATTTACACTTTCGACCACTGACTAAGCCGTGATGCCATCCTCTTGCCTCTTGATTCTCTGCATCATCACAGGTCGAAGTAATAGACGGGGCTTTACTTGGACCAACTTGGAAGTAACATCGTCATCAATGCGCCTAGACATGTTTGTAGAATATGAGAACCATCGCTTCTGCAGTGGGTGGGCGCTTGGATGGTTGTTGTATCGCCATGAACGGTAGAGCACGGGCTGAGAAACCACGCAATGTCACGTCTTGAATGCTTCATCTAACAGTATAAATAGACAACATCTTACCATCACTCCCTCTCCCATAGTCCAAAACACAGTCATTCGCCTCATCGGGGCCCCAGCTTCTCCAGAGCCCGCACTCCCTGCTCCTCCCACTCCGCCTTGGTCACCCACATGCTCTCGTTCTCCGCCATGATGTTGGCCAGCACGGCACCTCCCAAGAACACCATGTGCCGTCTCCGGGGAGGATCCTCGATCCGCACCTTGAACTTGCTCAGCCGCTCGGGGTTGCCCTGCAGCGCCCGCGTCAGCCACAGCTGCTTCAGCTCCTTCTCCAGCCGCGACGGCAGGCCCGGATACATGCTGCTGCCTCCGGACAGCACAATGGCCTTGAACAGCGACGCGCGAATGTCGACGTCGGCCGACTGGATCGTGTTGAACAGGAACTCGCCCAGCCCGGGAGACTCGTTGTCCACCAGGTGAGGCTGAAACAGACACTCGGGCGCCTCGAATCGCTCGCTTCCCACCCGGATGACCCGGCCGTCGGGCAGCGTGTAGTCCTCGACCAGCACGGTTGTGTCCTCGCTCAGGCGCTTGTCGAGCTCGAGGTCGTATGAGACGTAGCAGAGCTTCTCCTTGATCTGGCGGACCGTCTCGAAATCGGCGGTTCGGTTGAGTGCGTAGCCTCGGCGCAGCAGCAGCTTGATGAGGTTGCGCGTGACGTCTCGGCCAGCGACGTCCAATCGCTTGGTGAGGTGGTTCAGCACGACGGATTCGTAGACGGGAACAATGTGGGTGACTCCATCACCAGAGTCGACGACGACGCCCGAGCTCAGACCTGCGCGGTTTCGGCGTGACGTTAGCCATTGCGGTGACGAATGATGGCTGCTAATCCATACCTAGCAGTGGCTAGGTGGAAGGAGAAGGGGGAATAATCACTTACCCTGTGCATACAGCGCCAGCACGGCCTGAATGGCAACGTAGACTCCGCCAAAGCCGTACCGGTCAAACATGACCTCGCACATCTTCTCGCGGTTCTTCAGGGGGTTCATGGGCGGCTCCGTCAGCAGAATCTTCTGGCCCTGCGGGTTGATCTGGAGCTTCTCGAAGAAGGTGTAGTCCCAGAGGTGCTGCATGTCCTCCCAGTTCTTGACGATGCCGTTCTCCATGGGGTAGCTGATCTGCAGCATCGTGCGGGCGGCCGCCGCGTCGTCGCCGCACATGATGTCCTTGATGATGACATCGTTGTCCGTCCGCTCCTCAGACCGCAGGATGGGCCGGCCGACAATCGACGGGTACTGGTGCTCGGGGAAGTTCTGGGCGGCGTATCCGACCTTGAGGAAACCGGTGCCGCCGTCGAGGACTGGGGGGGGGGCGAAGGGAGCGTTAGCAGAGCTTTGTCGGCAGTCCTGGGGTTTAAGGGGAGATGGTGGTGGAAGCTCGGCGGCAGCAGGGAGAGAGCTTCAGCAGCTGCACCACACCGACCCTCCGAGCTTCAGGGGGGGGGGGGGGGGGGGGGGGCCGACCCCGGCGGCAAAAACCAAACGGTGGGAGGG
>JAMAKC010000090.1:0-26210 GCA_023628735.1 Trichoderma sp. PF4103 | reverse complement strand
CCCCCCCCGGTCAGCGGCTGCTTCGACGGACCGATGGGAGGGACCATGTTGGCGATGGTTTCAATGCTCGAACCGGCGAAGGAGGCCGCAGTTGGGCGAAGCTGTTGGAGAGGTGAGGAAGCGAAGCTGGACGCTGGCACGAGGGTGGAGGCGTCGTCAGTCTCTCTCGGTTCGGGCGAGGTTGATGACAGTTGAGCCAGATGGTGGGGTCCTGTCGGGTCCTCCAGAGGCTCCAGAGGCCTTTCCAGCGGCTTACAGGGCAATCGGGGGGGTCTGGTGCCTGGAACCTACAACTGGAGCAAGAGGCCGAATCGTCGTCACTGGGGGGCTATGGCGTCACGTGATACCCCGCAGCTCCGTCACCTCCATCAGCTCTCAGTTGAAGCTTCACGATCTTGTTACTTCTAGGTCCAACTACCACCACTCAACTACCTACAGACATACATCCGGTTGGATTTTTCCACTATTGCCAGCTATTCTGTGAATACTCTCTTGGATATTCTTCTTCCTAGAACTCTAGCATACATCGCTTCTCTACATCTTCAGTAGCACCGCCACCATGTCTCTCGCGGATCCTCCTCGGCTCAACAACTCCATCAGAATCCTCCTCCTCAACCCCAACTCTTCCCGCTCCATGACAAAGTCCATGGAATCCGCTGCCAACTCAATAGCGACTCTGTATCCAGTAACTCTGCCAGCCCATCCATCGTAGTCCGCCAATTGCCCCAGCTGACTCCCTTCGAGTCTGTCTCCATCAGCACCTACACGGCCCCTGAGCCTTCTCCTGCCAGCATCGACAACGCCGAGGGCATCCACGCCAGCGTCCAAGCCGTGATCAACGATCCGGACCTTAAATCTCGCCTCCAAAACGGGGCCCTTGATGCTGTGCTCGTTGCATGCTTCAGCGTTCATCCCCTAGTCAAGCACCTTGCCAATGCCCTCAAACCCACTCCCGTAACGGGCATCTTCGAAGCCAGCATCTTGACGGCACTGTCTCTCGTTCCCCTCGTCCAAGAGGAGCAGCGGAAATGGGGCATCGTCACGACGGGAGCCTTCTGGGAGGCTCACCTTGCCGACGGCGTCGCCGCTTTCCTGGGACAGACGCCATCTACGGCATCCGCGACAGGAGCCTCGAGCTTCAGTGACGCCAGGTTCGCCGGCGTCTTCTCCACCGGCCTCAACGCAGGAGACTTTCACGAAATCCCACAGGAGCAGATCAACGTGCGTCTCAGAGAAGCTACCAAGCGGCTGCTCTCGTCGGGAGACGTCACCTGTGTCGTCATGGGCTGCGGTGGCATGGGCGGCCTGCAAGACATGATCCGCACCATTGTCGTTGAGGAGTACGGCGAGCAAAGGGCCAGAGACGTATCCATTGTCGACGGAGTCCAGGCCGGAGTGCTACAGCTGCAGCAGGCGGTGCTCAGCCGGCGAGTCTTTGGCGTCAAATAGGCCGGGGGCCGGGCTCGTGTGCGACTTCGAGGAGCTACGATGACACCCCGTGTTTGTTCCATTGACTCGACCTGACCTGCCTGCTGCTTCTCTTGCGCTCTCCGGTCGTCACTCGCTTTCCTGTCAATGTTGCGGTGTGGAAGAGTCTCCTCTCCGATACCCAGGTTTCTGGACAATTGCTTGGCTCACCGGCCTTGCGTGTACGACGTCCAGACGCATGCATACCTGATATGCATTCGCATCATGTACCGCATCGTCTCCCGGATCCCCTTGCTGCAGTAGCAAACAAACCTGAATATAACCTGACTCTCAAAGCATGCCGTGTCAACCGCTCGCTCCAATGAATTTGCTGCAAAGAACGTAGCCGGTGCTTCTAAGACACAGCGTCATCGTCACTTACAGGAACGCAAGTATATCATCACTCCTAGAAGACCCGGCGGTTACTCGTCATGTCTCTCGTTTTTCATGTCTTGGGACCCCGTTTCATCCTGCCCAAAGAGTGCTTGTTACCGTCACGTCCACTCTACTTTTTTTGCGCCGGTTGCACACCGTCCGCAATCACGGCGCCTTCATCTTCCGCTCTGCCCTCCCTCTCGGGTAATCTGCACACCCTCATACGGCTACTAGTAGCTCTGCCTTGCTTCCTCCCGGCGATATCAGATGCGGCTATCCTTTTGCCATCTTCGCTGTGCTTGCACGACCACGTGAGCTTCAAGATCGAGAAACAGACAAATGATGGAGAGAGATGCTCTCTGTTTTCTACCACGTCCCTCCTGTCGCCGTAGCATGGCACAACCTCTCGTAAAGCACAGATTTTCCTTTTGACACCTTGTGCCTGTGTACTCGACTCATGTTGCTCATCCCTCCTCCCACCACAATCCTTATATGCACGCCTCCCCCTCCCCCCTTTGCACATCCTCCTCCGTCTCCAGCTGCCCCTCCTTGGAGATCAACGAGACAATGTGTGGAAAACGGACTCACGGCAAGCGACGTGATCTTCCAAAGAAAACACAGCAACCGCAAAGACGTGAAACAGATGGTGCCCTTTGACGACGCATGCGGTGCGACATGCGCCTCTGGGAGTGTGTGTGTGCTGCCCCCCCCTTCTCCCTGTAACCCGGTGCGCTCGTGTCTTTCTCTCTGAGTCTCATCCGTCATCCCAGGCAGTCTTGGGATAGTTTAATTGGCCGTTTTACGGCTGTTTGTGTTGAAGAATGGGAATACCGTCTGTATCATGACTCTGTGGAAGAGAGAGGATTCGACCTTGTAACGTGCTCGTGTTAAAGAAACAAGTGCCGCCTGTATTATGATGTCTAAGTATGTTCTGCGCAGAAAAGAAACATAAAACTGGCTTAAGGTGATTTTGATGTCTAAGTATCCCATAATTCTCCCGGTTGTATGTGGCTTCGTTCCATGGTGCATCCGGCCCTGCGTTGAGGTGAGGCCAGGCGAGACGCCATGGAATCTATCGTCGTAACCACTTCATTACATTCCACCTTCCTTTTAGATCGATAACGGCAATGACAAACTGAATAACCCCTTTAGCATACACAAACCGGAACCATTAGAATAAGGGGAAGAAAAGAAGAGAACATCCGCAGCCGTATCCTCCACATTCGCGTGCCCCTCACGAGTCGCCCCCTTTTCGTCCGAGCCAATCTTCAAATCTCTCTCATCGTGCTTTTGTTTTATTCCCCCTTCAATCTCAAAAAATGATTAGCCCATTCTGTCTTTCCCTTGTCGTCAAAGATGTCAAAGATGGGACCAAGATGGCTGAAAGGCAGACGCCGGTGTAGGCTCGTAGTAGAAGAGCCCATGAGATGAACCAAAGAACGGAGAGAACAACCGAAGAATAGAAAAAGAAAAAGGAAACAAAGTCTCGAAGAAAGCAATAACAAGCGAAGGACAAAAAATAAAGACAAAACAAAGGGAAAAGTAGGAGTCAGCCGCAAGTTGGATAGAGAAAGTGTGGCGTAAAGTTCCGCAATTGCATATGCAGAGTTAAAAAAGGCTTTTTCTTTTCGTAAAATGTTAAACCGTATGAGAGGCCGCCACTAGAAACGCAATGCCACCGCATCTTGAATCCTCGTGTGTCCCTCAGCAATGCCGAGATGGGTGGGAGGAGTGAAACAGGCCGAGTACACAGGTAGGGATGTGTGTGGGTGCTCGGCGGCAAGGCGTCTCTACACTCTCAGATTACCCCTGAAGTTGTGTGGCCTCATGGCCCATCCTTCATATCGCAGGTCGGTGGCCACCCCTGGTTGGTAGTGTTGTTGCGTGGGCAGAAGAAGATGAATGGGTGGATTTCGCAATGAAGAGACACGAGGTGGCGTTGCGCCGCATGGGGATTCTTTCTTTTGTCGAGGAGGCTTTTGTTTTGGGTGTAGGGGTTCTTTTTTTTCCATTCGATTTCTTTTTGAAATGTTTTGCAATTATTTTTTGTTGTTGTACCGCTTGCTTGTTCATCCTTTTTTCTTCCACTGGGTTAATCGCAGCCTCAAGGTGCTTTTTGAACTCCACGAGGGATGATGAAGAAGAAGATGAAGCATGAAAATGAAAACGTCAAGGTAGAACACAGAAGATCTGATTGAAGAGCAAAGTGGAAGGACCAAATAGGCAAGAGATTTCGCAGGCAAAAAAACGTGCAAACAGACAGAAGCGCAAAGACGATGCAAAAAGGCAAGCACAATAATACATACACGCCAGCTCGACCCGGAAAGCCAAGCAGTAAGAGCGGCAACAAGCAAAGGGAACAGCCCTCAGCTCCGCATGCCCGACTTGCGCTCATTCTCCTCGCCGCTCATCCCATACGGCGAATGCCCGTGGCTGCTCGTCATGTGGCGGCCCAGAGCAGAAGCCGCCGTGTACGTGCTGGCGTAGCGCCTCGTCGTGTCTAGGTACTTGTACGTCATCTCGGGCGCCGTCATGCGCAGCGGCTCTTCGGACGGCGCCATGATGGAGTCGAGGGACGGGTTTGCGGCCGTGGTGTAGGCCTCGCCGCGGTGGAGGTGCGCGCTGGAGGCGGTGGGCGTCGGGTACGAGGATAGGGGGGAGCTCTCGAAGGGGGTGTAGGCGGTTGCTGGCTCGGAGAGCGCAGCGGGGGAAGAGCTGCCCGCAGAGGATTGGGACGTCTTGCTGTAGGCGGAGGAGATGGACTCTGCTCGATAGGGGTGCTGATGCTGGTGCTGGTGCTGGTGTTGGTGTTGGTGCTGCTGGGGAGCGCTGGTCAGGGGCCGGGCTAGCGGCGTGGGCAGCATTCTCTCGTTGTTGGCGAGCGGGTTGCTGAGAGACGCGATGCCCCCGTAGGCGTAGCCAGTGTTTCCGTCGGCTCCCGCAGCAGGGCGATGAACCATTGTCGCCGTCGAGGCAGCAGGCCCAACGGCAGCAGAGGTAGGGCCGGCAGGGTAGCCATAGGCCGAGGCCGGATCAGGCTCGACGTACATGGACGGCTTCGACGCCGTCGGGCTCGAGCCCATGCGGTAGGCGCCCACCATGTACGCGTCCTGGGGGTAGGTCTGCGGATACACCGAGTACTCGATGCTGCTGTCGTCCCCGTACCCGCCGGACCAGGCCGACATGGGATAGTACTTGCTGCCGTAGGCGTAGGCGGAGGCGGAGCCGTTCCTATACGACAGCGTCTCGCCGCTGGGCATGCTGAGGGCCTCCGGGTACGGGGAGGGTAAGGGGGTCGTGGGCATCGGGTGCACGACCGAGGGGCCGCGGGCCTGGAAGCTGCGGGCGACGTCGAGGCTGTAGGAGAACTGCTCGTTCTTGAGGTGGGTTTCGTGGGAGGAGACCTGGGCTTGGGTGTCAGCATGTTTTGTTGACATGTCCATTGTCTTCGCCATGGGATCATCTTCATTATCGTCTTTCTTACCCGAAGGAACTGGCAGGGCTCGTAGCCGGCATTCTTGCAGTTGAGGCACGGCTGGCCGTTTCCGCTGTCTCCCGTGCACCGGATCTTTCTCTTGCGGCATCGCATACACTTTTGGCGTTGAACGCATCGAGTTAGCAAGTAGTTCTTCTTAATCTGCCTCTACTTCTCTCATCCCTCCTGTGAAAACATGGTAGAGTCAAGGAAAGAAGGGGGGGAAGGGAGGACTTACCGCGACCGCGATTCTCTTCCGCTGCGTGCTGGGCTCCTCGGTTGCGTCTCGGTCATTCATCATGCCGCTTCTCGAGTCGCTATGGTAAGAGTTCGCTCGACGGTCCGTGTACGGCGCTGCGTAGGGTGATATGCCGCCTCGAGGAGAAGAGTACCGTGTGTGGTTGGTGGAATGAGAGCCGCTAGATGAACCCATCGTGGTTGCTGTAAGTTTTGGGCGGCGAATATCAAGGGGTGGATGACAAGCAAGCTAGAGCTAAGGTATGATGTTGTATCTGCACTGATCGTGTGTATGTGTGTGTGTGTTTGTGTGTGTATCCCACTTCTGTTTTCTTGCTTGTGACGTTTTCTCTCTCTTCTTCCCAGTGAATCAAGGATTCCCTTCTGTGAAAGACTCGGCTGAACAAACAAATACGCTCTCGATATGGTAGAACTCTTGATGGCTGCTGTTCTTGACTCGGTCCTGGTCTGTGGCTTTTGGGGGTCTTGAGCAAGGGACAGGGCGTGATGTAGAGTTGAGGAGGTAGAAGGGGAGAGACGGGAAACGACGGGACTGACGTCTTGTGTCCCCTTGAGCTTTAGTTGATGACTCGGTGATGCTGGCCACTAGGAAACGAAAGGCAAAATCCAGATTGCTGTGTCTGCAGTTGTTCCTTTTGACGTGGACGAATCAGGGGGGTCCCCTTCAGTGAATAGGCAGCCAAGGGAAGGGGGCTTAGGGAATAAGTTTAGCAAGGCAGGTGAATGACTGAACGAGGCAATCCGAGGAAAGGCAAATCTCGAAAAGGGTCTCAAGATCGACAGAGGCAAAGGATTGAATGGATGGGAGAAAGAAGTCTAGAATAAGAAAGCCGGGAGCAGAAAAGAAAAAGAAAAAGAGCTGTAGCTCCGGAGATAGTTATACATGTTCGGTACCCGCCCGTCCTCCTCGTCGAATCCCCCCCAATCTCAACCGTTTTTTGTTTGTTTGCTTTGCTCCATCTCCCGGACCCAGCTCGTCCAATTATTTTGCATCCTGTGCCTTTCCCATCTGCCTATCTCTCTCGCCCTCTCCGCCTGCCTGTCTACGCATGCTCTTCGTATGTCTTCGTCTCGTTATGGACACAGCTCAGCCAAACGAGAAACACAAAGGCGCCAGAAACAAGCTGCCAGGAAGTCACTTCCTGGCCCGCAGATGCTGCCTCCGGTACACGGCAGTTGACAAGCTCGTCGGCCCTGTGTCATCCCTCCCCCAGACCTCAACTTCCACCAGAAGGGCCTCTCTCTCACTCAGTCACTCACTCACTGGCTCTCTCTCTCTTGTGGCTCTCTCTTTTCCTTGTCAAAGGCTACGCAAGGCGGTGGAGACGCAGGTCCCATATGATGGCAGGGAGTGCGGAATGGGAGGCTTGATGCAGATCGAGAAATCGGCGTTGGTACATACCCGGACTGTATCTGTACGTGTTCGCCACAGACCCTTGCTCATTTCCCTTCTGGCTTGCTGTTTTACCGAGCAGGGAATTGGACCATAGAAAAAAGAGAGAGAGACAAGCAAGACAACGGCCACACACGTGGGAAAACGAGGAGGAGACCCTCACAAATCGATCTCACCGGATTCTCGGGCCGGCACTTGCTAAGCCCTTTTGGCCCCCCCTGGCGACTTTCTGTAGTGGCATTTTGCCATCTAGATTAGATTCACACCCCCTGGTAAAGACGATAATGATTCCTGAAAGAAAACGAGCTTCACTCTGTAACGGAACTACATCTCTGCATATGTTGTATGTGTTGTTTCTGCTGGACCCAGCCTCTCCTCGTTCTATTTCGAGCGCTTCTTCATTCCCACCCTTCCACGTTTTTATCCCTCCGCAGGGGCGTGTAAGTGGACAAGGTGCTGGATAAGGTCAGTGCGTGGAATACAAAATAACGTCCTCTTTGCCTCTCCTCGGGAAACCTCGTCTAAATCCAAGCAACAACCGTCTGGTCTATTCCGGGAACGGAAAATGGATCCCAGTTGGGGAGGGGAGGGAGGAGGAGGGACCTCTTTCAGGACCGTGAACTTCTGCAAACCGGTTCTTGTCCATGCAGATTCGCTTGCACTCAAGAGGCTGACTTACAGCTCTCTGCACGAGACGGATCCTCGTCCTCATACGCAAACCTCAGCGACAGGGCAGAACGCAAACAGTCCAAGCAAATGTCATTTTCTGTATCGAGGCCCCTGGTTGAGGTCAAAAGTTACGCGCCGTACCCAAAAGATCTCAGAAGCAGCTCGGGGAAGAAGGGCTATTGAGGTCAATGTCGTGTACATCTCATGTTACGATAACGTAGCGGTCAGGTAAATTGAGATGCAAGTTATTCTCCTCCTGTGCAACTCCGCAAGCAGCCTGCAGAAGGGCCCCCAAGGGCCAAAAAAAAAAAAAAAAAAAAAAAAAAAAGGTATCTCGACACGTTGCACAAAAGGGAGCCACCAACCTGATTCCCGCCCCAGGCCAGGCAAGGCACAGAAGAGGTACAAGTCATCTGGGTAACTTTGATGTACCCTTTTGCTCTTATTACCAGGGAGTCTTTCCTTGTTCCGTGTGGAACTTGACAGCTGTGGAGGCAAAGAGAGATCCTGGAGTTGAGCCAAGGCACATGACGAGCAACACAAGAGAGTGAGGACGAGACATTCTCAAGAGAGGGTCCTTGGGAGGCGCACAAGGTGCACGTGCTGCTCGGCAAGGAAATGGGACATTGCAGTTCTGTTAGGACATGACAACGGATCAAGCAGCTTCCAGAAGGAAATTGGAGGCATGGGGAGAAAATGAGGGAGGCTGGGGGGAAGAGCATATACGAAGTACAATTCGTCACGTATCTCAAACTCGTTTGATGGACTCACAGGCGAGCTTCTGCCCGGGAGTTCTTCGCTCAAAGGTTCGTCACAGAACTGCACACACTCAGAGAGGAAGAGGAGCGTATCTCGCATGTATACGGAAAAGGCGCCCAACGAGGAGCTGGGTATCGTCCGCTACTTGCAATGTACCCTCTCATCGGTGCTCCCTCCCCCCTTTTGGCCGTTACTGGCAACAAGTGGCAGAGCCGTACACCGATATTCCACCTGTGCCTGTCCAGAGACAGCTCCATTGCCAGGTGCGTCTCGCGTATGGCAAAGGGCTGCATCCTTCAACACTGGCGTTTGGCGATGCTGTGACCAAGATGAGCTGGCCACTCCCCCTCCCCTCCTCCCCCCTCCACAATAGCGTGCCTTACACGCCTCACAACGTTCGCCCAAAGCACGTACGAATGTAGTGTGGGCAGAACAAATCTGTCCGGGCACACGGCAGTCAATGACACAGCTCAACGTCCATCTACTTTGTTTCTTGTCTCGACCATAAAAGAAAGAAGGGGCGCATGCTGCCGTCCACCCCCCCTCTAAGCTACACACGCACCTACGCACGCACACGCAGTCAGTGGCCGGGCTCTAAAGCAAGGCACGCCAACGCACAGCGTTTATTTGACGGGCGAGGACGGGGAGAAGGCGCTCCAGATGCCGGATGGGGGGCCACGGAGACACCTGCAAGGGAACAAGGAGGCTAGGCAAGGTGAAGAGGGACGACGATACCAAACGGCGCGGGTTTCCAGAAGGAAAAGAAGCAATGGCAAATAGAGTGCATAGAAGCGCATAGTCGAGTGGAGGGGCGTGCAGAGTGTCATCAAGAGAGTTTATGCCGAATAACCTAAGTGAGAAGAAGACAGAGAGACAGACATGGAGACAAAGAGGTAGAGACATTTGAGCGTGAGGTACGAGGTGAGTCAGTTCGTCGAAGTTGTGAGACAAGAGATACACGATGATGTGAGCGAAACGCACATGTACATGCAATGGGCAGGGGAAAGGGCCTGAGATGCTGCACATGCAAACACGGAGGGATTGGCTCACCTCTCTCTCTCTCTTTGCCCTCCCTATCCTTCTCTGCCACGCCGTTTGGCAGCGGTGAATGCCTCCGCTCCACCAATGTTTCATCCTGGACTATGCATAAAAGTTGTTTTGCTCGTTTCTGATCAAACAGCCCGAGGCGGTATCTATTGCCGGCATTTTGTCTATCCTTTCTAACGTTGTGTGTCGCCCTTCTAGCAGGTTGCCCTACATTTCCTTGGTTCAGACTCCGATCCTGAGGGAGCTGCGCTTGCGCCGCCATCGCCGGTCTTCAACTTTAGTTGATCAAGCTCGTAAAGGATGACACTCTATTACACGCAGAGTGTTTGGACGCCTTCGGAACTGCCGAGTATTAGATTGTCGCGCCACTTGGCGAGCAGAAGATCCAGTCTTCAGCTTGCGTCTGGATCGGACCTAACCCATAGCCTCATATTCCACCCCCTTGCTTCGCTCTCCTCCTCCCCCTGTCAGAACGGTCAAACAACCACAACAATAACAATACCCTCTGAACCGATATCTCAAGGATTGCTTGCCCCGGCCACCTACGATAGTAAAGCTCCTCATTACTCCCCCAGAAGAGTAAGAGAAAAGAACTGTCCTAAGCCCCGACTAACCGCCATTTCGGGCATTTCTTTCGTTATCTTCTTTTTTGCTTCCCAACCCCTCCCACCTTCATCACCTACTACATCACTACGTACTCCTTCGTTGCCTCTTGTCTGCCCTGTCTCGCGTTTTTCTGGGCCCCGGAGCATGCCCAATCGCTAAGCATTCCCACGTTACACACGGCGGTTGCGTGCAGCGAACATGACGGGAACTGAGGGAAAAGCCCAAACTGCAAAGGACCGCCCTGCCCGCCTTTCAAACAAGGGCGTGCAGGGTACCATGGCAAGACACACAACGGTCGTCCAATCCACGAGGTGATGGCGTGAGCTAGCCAATGAGCAAACAGAGACGATACGCAAGGCTGTGGGAAAGATCAACGGATGATCTGAGGTTTCTGTCCGGGGTTCAGAGCAGGATTGGGAGGGGTGGAGGAGCAAGGGTACCAGGAAAACAAAACGACACGAGGGGATCCAAGACGAGCAGGGGCCCTCGTTTGAAGAAACGCTCAAACCGCATCTCGGTGAAGTTTGGGATCCATTATCAGCTCGTTTTGTTTGAGGTCATAGATAACCCGCAATCATGTTGCTCAATTTCCCACAACTCAGGAGCACCTAGGGAGGTATGTTTGGCGTAGTCGGGTCAGTCAGTGACGAACGTCCCTCGTACGAGGTGACGAAGCGCTTTTCGAGGGCCAAAGGGCCGCAACAGCCTCAATGACAAACTTCGTCTTTCCTGTGCTGGTGACACTCACACAGGCATACCATACACAAGGTCTGTTTCATCTGTTGGCAGCTTTATTTCCATCTTGTCCTCGTTGCCCGTCACGGAGACACTTGGTCCTATTATTATCATCACCCATGTACTTTGTGTACAGGTCAGAACGAACATGAACAAAAACAACAAGCGTCACTTTGGCGCAACGGCGCACCATCTTGTGACTTCTTTGACAACCGGTGTACGAGGATAGACGCACGTATACCGTAACGTGTATGGCCCATCTTCTGTCCTGTCCCGTGACACCAGAAGCAAGGGCGGCGCAAGTGACTGACTGAGCTGCATGTCCTGTCCATCCCACTCATATGCATGTCTATTTTCTTCGCCCCAGTGATTTCAGAGCGTCACCGGTTCTTGTAGACTGGGGGTGGGTTTTGTCGGGATGAAGCAGAGCCAATCAACCGGGAAACAAACGAGGCGGTGACTGGGGAAGAAAAGTCCAGTTCGAAGACACTCTCGCTCAGGCAGAGACGCATGTCTCGCCTTCTGGATCGTGGATTTGCTTGCTTGCTTGCTTGCTTGCTCTTCTGATTGCTTCTTTTGCCTGTAGCCCTAAAGGGCCCCATCGCGGCTCTTTCGTCGCTTATACGGCGAGGCCGGGTTTGAACTAAGTTCCCCCCTTGTCCATCTAAACTCGGCTTCAGCTGGTATCAGGTTTGTATGTACTTCGTACATGCAGAGACACAGCCTAGATAGGGAGATGGGGGCCCCGTGGCTAACGCTTCGTGGCACTCACCGACAACGATTTACATCGGAGATGGGGATGTCGTAGCACCGCTCGGGTCCCTTGCAGCCCGTAAGTAAAATGATGGGGTGAGGGAGGGGGGGAGAGCAACAGGTGACATGGGCGTACAAGTAACATGTGGACGCCAGCCCACAAGCAGAAGAGATTGCTACTTGGTACTCCGTACGAGGAGATAGATTGACTCGTATAGAGTTCATCTAAACGGTTCCGATTTTGATTCGATTCGATTCGATCTGGGCCCACGGAAGAGTCGGCGATGGGCGTAAATCGGCGCTGAAGAAGAATTGTGCCATCGCCAGAAGAGAAAGGCTACAACATCATCAACACCATCAACACCGCCAACTTCCTCAAATCCGAGCCAGACTCGTATAAGCGTAACGGCGTAACGGCGGCTCGGCAAATGGCGGTAACGATAAATGAAAGGGGAGAGCCTCTAGAAGCATCCACGGGACGAATTGCTGTAAATTAACTCAACGGCCCCAAAGAGACGGCTATCTGAGATTTATTAATCCCGTCGGTTTTCTTGTGTTTCTGCGGGGGACCTGTCATGTTTGACAGCATCTCGCGAGAGCCTGTGAGTCCTTGTTGCTGTGAGCCTGCGTGTGTCATGAAGGTATTGGCAGATACGGAGCAGATGGATAGGGAGATGCCAGTAGCCATCGGAACTTGCAATAAACTGAGTCGATAGGACCAGGGAAGAGGGAAACAGGGGTTCAGGCGCTCGAGACGTCATGTCGTCTGCCCGCCTCGGAAACTGGAAAGGTCGTGAAGCGTTCAGGTTTCATACATCGCGTATGTACCCTTGTGAGATGGCTCGTCATTTGCCGAGCATGCTCATTCCAGCGTTCGAGCAATCAGCGGTCTAGAAGTTGCGACGTGGTCCTCGACTCTCAGGCCCGAGTTCTCGCAGAGTGAGCTTAGAGCTGCCACTACATGGCCTCGTTTCGAAACCAATAGAGGGAGTGATTGAGAAGCATGGACGGTTCTCGGTGGCAGGGTAAAGCGTCTGTCAACGTCGTTCTCCACGGCGCAACTGAATTCAGGGTAGACTCATCCAGGCTGGTCATGATGATGGCGTTGTTGACTGGGGTCAAAGAAGCTGCTGGCTTAAGAGCTGGATGGCGGTGTTGCAAACAAGGTGCTCATAAACTAGATGATAGCTTCGACTGATGGTTGCGAGACTGTGATGATTCCTTGTTGGATATGCTCGAATTCGTGTTTTAACCCGTCTCTAAACATTAGCATGAACAACGTAAATTTGGTGGACGGGTCTGTCGCCAAGCGTCTTGAAAAGCTTCCATTTTCCATCTCGATAGCATACTCTTCACCTGTCTCTGCGCCTATAGCCATCCCTATCCCTCCGATCGTGTCGATAGCCATCCCGCGATCTCTGTCCTTCCTCGCCTCTGTTTCCTCGCCGAGGGCTCCGACTCCTATCCCGGTAGTGGCGCCCCTTGTCTCGATCTGAAGGTCGTTTGTGTGATCTATCGTCATTTCTGCGATCATGCCGGTCGTCGTTCCTCTGATCATGCCTACCCTCATCTTTGCGACCATTGGGGCCTCGATCGTCGTGTCTCCCCTTCATCTCCTCCTTGCTATACACCATGTTGTAGTCCTTGCCGGAAATCCTCTCGTCCTCTTCCCGATACTGCCGTCGTTTCTCGAGCTCCTGCACGCCACCCCATCCTCCCCGTGCCCTTGCTCTGCGTTTGCTGTTCGTGTCTTGTCTCCAGACGTCGCTGAGCTTGCTGACACTCTGCGAAAAGTCGACGTGAATTCGCCGGTCGTCAATGAGCACGTCTTGCATCTTGGAGTATGCGAGTTCGCACGATGCCTTGTCCTCGTATTCTATAAAGGCGTACTGGAGGCTGTCTCCCGTCTTCTGGTCGCGAATCACCTCGCAGCTAAGAATCTTGCCAAACCGGCCAAAGATGAGCTCCAGATCTTCGTCTTGCGTGACAGGGTTCAGTTTGCACACGAACAAGACGTTCTCCGGAGGCTTCACCTCGGCAAAGGGTAGATCGCCCATCAGCTCGAGTGTCAAGGCCTGTGCCCTGGCTTCTCTCTCGCGCCTTCTCTTTTCCAGCTCTTCCTCGTCTACATTATCATTTTCGTGCAGTTCTTGTTCGTCGGCAATCCGCACCGTCCGCAATTGCTCGTCTGAAGGGGGAGGGCTGGAGCTGGGTTCTCTGAGCCCGGGAGGATCGGGATAGGGATCGTCCAGAATCACTGTGTGCTTGATGCGGATGTCGACGAATGGGTACTGCTTGTCGTCGACCATGGCCTCGTTGATCTTCTCCAGCGCATCGAAGCCCTCGACGACCTTGCCGAAGATGGCCGCCTTGCCATCGAGGTAGTCCGTCTCTTCGCCTAGCGTGATGATGAACTGTGATGCCGCAACCCTCGTATCCGGGTCCGAAGCCAGCGGCACTGTCGCCATGCTCACGGTGCCTCGCTCCAGATGCTTCAGCTTAGGGTGAAAGGGAGCTGTGAAGGTGCGCTTGGCCGGGTCGCCCGAGAGAAGGCCCCATATTGAGCAGCCGCCGTCGGATTCTCTGGAGAGAGGGCCGAGAGGATCGCCGGTCTGGAAGGAAAAGTTCTTTTGGACGGAGTGGATGGGCGAGAAGTTGTAGTATTTGACCTTGCAGAGCTTCAGAAAGCTATGGCGATGTCAGCAGCTTGGAGCATCAGAGAGAAGGAGTTATGACGTACTTTTCGCAGAGCTTGAGGGCGTGGTCAGTCAGCAGATCGATGACAATGTCACCGACGGTCGTTTCCAACAGGACGGACATGTTGATTCTCGTGGTGTGGGCGGCATGAACGGGGGGGAAGAGGAAGAATGAGGAAGAAGAGCTGTCGCGTGTGCCTGACGCGCGAGGCTGCGATTTGGCTGCATGAGTGACAATTATGTGGAGATGCAGCCTTGCATGGGATATGCTTACATAATATGGCGATGCCTCATGGCTCGATTGAAGCCATCTCCACCAGACCAGACAAGTGGAAGCTTGACAAAAGATACAGCTCCGCCAAGAGATCAGATAAGCTTGCTATGTGGATACGTGGATCATGCAGACAAGCCAACTCCAGTCGTCTCATCTTCAATCCTCAATGGATGGACCCTGATTGGTACATGTCCGTTTAAATATCAGTTGATCGACCTACATCTTTGGTGAATATCGAGTGCTATAATACGAGACTCCGCCAAAAGCATCTTCCAGTCCTCTTTCTACTTGTAGGACCATTTCCATCTCGCTCTGGAACGATATTGTCACAAGGATCAATCGTTATCTAGGTACAGCATGACCTCGAGACACTCTCCTATCCCCAGCCTGTCGGTAATTGCAGGCCCGCTGTTTCAGTCACGAGACTGTCAATGCGCGACATCTTCCATTCGAGAAGCCTGTGGTCTACAGGCAGTTTGAAACCCTCTCGGGCTTTGCCGTCCATCTAATGAGCATCCTTGTTTTCTCGTTGTGTGAAATTGTAGGTGTCGAGGCAGACTGGCAATACTCCAGAGGGTCACGAGAATACGGACGTTCAATGCTTTCGGACAATGAATGACATCAATTGTGACCGTCTCAACAGCCTAAGCATCTGCTCGCTAAATACTACAATATACAATAGTTGCAAACCCGAGACAAAGCATATCCCAAGACGACTGGAAGAAATAGGACCATCAGATGCAATGAGACATATATATGTATACATGTATATAACCAGGAGGCTCAATTCCGTTTTCCCTGTACAAAAAAGCCGATCCACAGCATATAAAAAGTGAAGATGCCTATGATAACAAAAACAATAGAAGAAACAAGCAAATGGTAGATACACACCGGATGGTGCTGTGGTATGTACATGAAGATGCAAGTCATGTACACTGTTGGAAAACAGGTATTTCTGCACGCCGCACGCAATGCGATGCCAAAGACGAACAGCAGTAAGCCTCATGTCTGGCTAATTTGCAATATCTCATGCATGAGATGAAGCCTCAAGAAAGCGGAGGAGACGCGGGAAATAGAAGAAAAGCATGTCCCCTCATTTTGCACTCCTTTTCTGTAATCCCCCTATTGCGATATAACAGCAGAAGTATGATGAAAAAGAAAAAAAGAAAAGGAGAAAGAAAATCCCATTTTCGTCGCAGAGTGTGAGCTCTCCCACTTGAGCTCCTGTGGTATAAGTTTTGTTTTCCCCAATGACACAAGAAGAAAAGACAAAGGAATTCAGATGGAAGCATTGGAATGTCCACGTCAAGACGGTCACCAAATGGCATCAAGGCCGGATCGGCGGCCATGAAGGTAATTAGGAATTAGGGTTGTCGGAAGGAGTGACGTTGTGGTTCAGACAAGCTGAGGTAGTGATGGCGTATATAGGTCGATCATGAATGACGATCAGGCCTCCCCAATGATGGCTGCGTAACGCGTGCCATTGTCGATTATTGAGTGATTTGAGCAAAGTCACTCTCGGGTCGGCGAGCTTCGCCTCCGCCGTCCTGAGCGAAGTTCCTGCTCCGTCTCCATCAACCTGGCCTGCGCCCACATGCGCGTTCTCATGTCGCTGCGCACGGCATCGCAGTTGAGCAGCTCCGTCAGCGCCCTTTTGATGCCCTCGTTGACGTCAGAAAGGCGCTGCTCCTCGGCAGAGATTTGGTAGATTGTGTCCTCGTCGACGATGGTGTCGAGCTGGTCCTCGAAGCAGCGTGAGTGCCGTGAAGCTCGGCGCGCGCCGCCCGATCGCGAGTGTCGTCGTAATGATGGTGTTGAGGCTGAGACCGGTGATGATGAGGCGGCGAGGGCGTGGATGGAAGTGCGGACGGGCGAGGTGCTCGGCGAGGAGATTGTGGAAAGGGTGCCGGTCGAGGCGGTGCGCGGGCGGATCTGCTCGAGGTTGTTGCAGAGCTGCTCGTGCTGCTGCTGCAGACGCAGGTACTTTTGCAGCGTGTAGGCGTAGTCGTGTTGATAGCCTTCAAAGTCCATTGTGACTGATGTGATGTAGGAAGAGGTACTGCTCGGGTGTGTCGATGATGGGTGAGTTTGGTGTTTGTTCGATGCTCCTTCTTTTGTGGCGTCTTGCTCAGCGGCTGCAGCGATATGATCGTGGTATTGCTCTTGTTCCCAACTGTGACGAAACCATCGGACGCGCGACGAAGATGTAGTAAAGGTTCACTCTGCGCAGCAGGCGATGCCGAAAGAAATTGGCACAGGAAATGGAAGAGCCGGCAATGGAATTGAGGTGTTGAGCTGTGAGTGACCGAGTCGAGACCACAAGGGTGAAGTGCTGGCGATGATAGGAATAGTAGCACTATGGAGTACTCGCTTGGTAATAATAGAAAACGGATGGGTAGGTAATAACGTGCGATTGTGTGCAGAGGACGTTCGTTTGCGCCTTGCTCTCCGGGCCTAGCAAGGGGGGTTTCGAAGACGTTTAATATTAAAAGGTGCACGAAGCAGCTTCTTGTTGTGATTCTGGGGGGCAAGGTAGGAGATTGCCTCTTTTGCCCAAGCGTAATGCTTCCGCCACGGGTATGTCGTAGGTGATTCCTGGGTTAGGTGTGAATCTGTTCGTTGGTAGGTAGGATTCAACGAGAAACGTGCCGATCTACTCGAGGAGGGCTCTGTTGGTAGGGGCAGCTGGCCTTGGTTTATAGCGACAGCACGGGGGTGATGGAACACTGACGTCGGGGCTGGCAGGCAAGGCAAGGTCAGGTCAAAAGCACGGAAGTTGGCGTGATGAGGAGCGTATAAGTGGGCGTCTGGTAGTGTCGCAGCCAGCGCCAGGAGAAGAGGGAAAGGTGGACCGGGGGTGGAATCGAACAACTGGGACCGGGTATGGGAACGAGGCCCGTTTGCTTTTTTTGACGCAGCACTAACACAAGGGCTTGCTTGGCCTCTGCCACTCACGAGATGGCCCCGGCTAATGAGGGTGTGGAGCGAGAAATAAGGCACGGAGTATCGATAAAATGAAGCGGGAATGCTAGTGGCAGCATGGGATGGATGATGAAGAGAGGGGGGGGAGGACGACGGACAAGCTAGCAATATACTTGCAACAAACAGGTACCCAGAGGTGTTGATGATATGTGCGAACGAAGTGCTCCAGGTATCACAAGGAGACGTCGAGTCCTGCAGTTTCATACCGCCAGGAGAGAAGGCGGAGAGCTGGCAAGCTGCAAGTATCAACACCAACAATGCGGACGGATATGTACACACTGGCTGGAGACGGCAGAGCAAAAGCTTACCTTGCCTTGGCTTTGTGGTTCCAAGTCCTTGCAACTACATAATCGCTCGGCAGCATGAGCATGGGTTGGCTGTTGCAACCTTGCAAGGGCGCCAGCCGGCCAATGAGAGTCTCGGGCTGAGCTCCGTGAAGGTGAAGCTGAAGGAAGGGGGGGAGGGTTTCTGCTTCGGATGCCCTTCTGGTCTAGGATGGCTTTTCCTGGGCAGGGCCTCTGGCTTTTGCTGCGATGGGGCCCGACAATCTATTTTGCTGCCATAGCATGCATTTGGGCGCCAAAGAAGGGGGGTTGGATGAGGGCAGGACGACAACCTTCTCATACGGAGTACGACCCAAGAAGGATGCTCTTCGATTTCTGTGAGAGGAGTGTTTACTGGATGATAGCTTGCCCTTCGGTTACGATACGGTATTATCTCTAGTCTTCCAACGCATACAGTAGCATCATCGCTAGCCAAAGTATAAGCTTCTGCGGAGGCAAGACGACAGCCTACCAGAAGGCGTAGAGTTGCTACAGACTCCGTCTCCTCCAATGGCGACACGGCGGGTGGCGAACCGGCCTCTGCTGGCAAAACTTGGCTTTCTGACCCTTGGCTACGATACGGGGCCCCTGCTGGCCTAGCTTGGATTCCTTCTGCTGGAACTTTTACCGTACCATACGGAGTACATGCAGTACCGATAGGCATGGATAGCGCACACCTCGGTAGCAGCTTGGCTTGCGGGCGAGTTGGACGATGGCGCTGCTGCACGTTGCGATGGATGGCTGCTGATTCTTGCTCGGGGCTGGCCGGGATGGTGGGCCTGAGATGCCGTGGTTGTCGACGGCAGGGATCTCACCGTGTCTTTGTTTGGGATTCTCTCGGTTGTGATCATCTTGGCTTTTGCTGCGTGCTTTTTTACTGCTTATAATATTGGTGCTTTGTGGCTTTCTTCACCGGGAGAGGGTGAAGGAGAGGATGCAGGAGGCAGCACCGTGAACGCTTCATTGTTCATGCAGTCGCCAAAGTTACATGTACGAGCACAGCAGCTGTCACCGCAGCAGCCAGACACAGACGCGGCTCGGGGCGGAAGCAATCTTGTGTGAATCAACCTCGACAGCCGGTCACGAGGCCCTCACCCTGCCTGTTCTCTTCTGAATCCCAATCGCGGGCTGCATATTGTGCCAATGCAACATTGCGTCGCCGAGCATGGCGCCGGTCTGTCATTGTCCAGTCCGCCCGTCCGTGTCTGTGTCTGTGTCTGTCTCGGCGTCTGCGTCTTGTACTGTACATACATGCAGTCCGGCGTTGCTGTGCGGCGGCACGGAGTGTGTGCCAATGAATCGATATTAATTGACTTTTGCTGACCTGCGTGTGTGTATCTGTCGAGAGTAAAACAAGCACAATAATAAGCTGGGCTGAGCTGAAAAATGCTGAATCCATTGGGCTGAATGCTGCCATTTGCGTCAGAGATAACGAAGCGCCCTGTGCCGTTGCCTTTCCACCCCCCCTTTTCCCGCGAGAGCAAGCAGCACGCCAGTGAGGCCCAAGATAACGGCAAGTCATGGGAATGAATCGACTGGCTGACGATTGGGTCCGCGGGATTATCTTACGCTACTTGTATCTCTGAATCGCCATCTCCCTTACATCGCAAGAAGCCGGTACGGGGTAGTAATACAGGGCGTTATATGGAGCCTCTCAGGACGACAGAGATAAGCCTCGATCCGTTGAGGACGGTCAAAGCTTGTGTTGCCAGAGCCTCCCAGTCTCCGTATCATCGACATCCCACGTCCATCGCCGTTCTAGCCAGTGATCAGCCCTCAGTGTTACAGACACCTTCTCTTTACGCCTCGTGATCCGCGCTGATCGGCGGTTACTCCTAGAGCTTGTCCGCCAGCAGAAAAAAAAATGAGTGCGGATGCAACTACTATCATCAATGCCCCCCCTGACCATCATTTCCACAACCCACGGCCGATCACTGGGTACGAGACCCCAAAGCAGCGGCAGGATTCAGCAAAAGAGCCCAAAGGTGAGGTTACAGCTAACTCTTTTCATCTTGCGTCTAGTCTAGAACGCTCCCGGGCAATTCGGCATCGAGACACAGTTGCAGCGAGGGTTGACATGTCGTCTCGTATGAGTAACAAATCGCGGCACACACACAGCAACACCGGTGAAGGCTTTTGGGCCGGGCCTGGGCTCTTGTGTTTGCAGTGTTGCAATGCAGATGTCTCTTTTAGCGAAGAGAATCCTACATGAGCTTTTCGCCTCCCAGCTCAGCCCACCACAAGAGAACCTCGATGAAGGAAGGCCGTCGTTGTACGTAATTCAATGCGAGTAGGCATGTACTCCGGATCGTGTATGCAGATGCATTTCACGGGACCATCGGCTAGCGATCCGCACAGGGAGACGAAAGGTGGATGATAACCTCGGAGCAAACGAGTGTTTCTCACAACGCGGAGTGTTGCAGTTGCATCTCCCCTCTCTCGATGCCCTCTCGATTGGCCAACGCAGCAGGCAGGCAGACCAGGGGCGGCTCAAGAGGTCCGCTGCCATCTCGTCCCGTCAACACGTTGCTGCCCCATTGCCCGTTGTCGTTCTCGTATGTACTCCGTGCATTCTTGCGGTGACCGGCCTCTACCCGGCCTCCTCCCGGCCTCCTGGGTCTTTCCAGTCTCCTCAGTCTCCATGAAGTTTCTTCAACCTGGGTCCGTCTGGCGGTCACGTTCACCCGAGACTCTGTGATGCTTGCTTGCCGATCAAAGATCGTCTCTGACCAGCGTGGGTTCGCTAATAAACGCCACAAGATTTCATCAACGACACGCAAGCTGGACCGCTTTTCTTGTTCTATTTTTTGCCTTTTTTTTTTTCTCTTACTTTCGGTTTCCGTTTGTCTTTTGTAAGAACAAAGTCTCTCCAATCACTGTGCTACAGACACTCAGTCGCATTTTGCATGAGGAGGGGCAACATCAATCAATCTAGGCCACCCCTATCAACACTAGGCAGATTATCTATAGCCACTAGGTAGAGCATACTAAAGCCATTAATTTAAGACAGCGCTATACTAACTAATCAGTACCTAAAAAAGCCCTGTTTTCTTATATAAATTAATATACCTCTTTATAGCCTTAACTAGCCTAAGAATATAAAAATATATATAATATACTAAAGGCAACTTTTATAAAATTAAAGCTATTTATAGTTTTAAAATTAAAGGTATTACTTATATAATTAAAGACTTTTTATATTACCTTACTACTACTATTATTACTATACTAGCTGCTATTAACTTTACCCCTTTAATTAACTTATAATATCTTAATTTTATTATAAAAATAAAGCCTTAAATATAATTTAAAGAGTTAAAGTTAGTAGGCTAAGGTAACTGCCTTTTATAAAATTAAGGCTATTAGTAATAAATAGTTATAAGCCTAGCTTTTTAAAATAATATACTTAGTTAATATAACTAGACTAGTAGCTAGGCCTAAATAGCCTTAAAGGCTTTAATAGCTTAAATCCTAAAGCATGCTTTTATAAAAATAACTACTTAGCTATTAAGCACTAGATTATTTAATACTAAATATTTATATATAAAAGGATAGGCTCTTAATAAATTATAAGTATAAGTTATAGTATTAAGGCTAGCTATATAGTATTTTATATAATTAAGGCTAAAGCTTTACTTAAAAGTAATAGAATATAAGCTATAAGTATGTTTTTAAAGGCCTTTTTATACCTCCTGGCTTATAAAGGGCCTTATATATATAGTAGTAATTAAAATGCCTTTAAGCTTAGTAGTAGTAGTAGTTATAATACCTTTAAGGTTACTGCTACTAGCTATAATACTACTAGCTATAATACTTTTAAAATTACTACTACTAGTTATAATACTTTTAAGGTTATTACTACTAGCTATAAAGTAATAAGAATTAGGACTTTATTATTTTTTAATTATTACTAGTAAAGTATTACTTAAGAATTATATATTTATTAAATAAGGTCTATTTTAACTTATTTTTTTATTAGAATAGTTTATTAAAAGGGAAATTAATATATTAATAAGATTTTTATAAAGCAGCTACTGCTAATTTTAAAAACTAAGCTTTAATAGTCTTTTTATAAGCACTTAATAGCAAGTCTTTTTAACTTAAAGCTTTAAATAGTTAATAATAATATAATAGTAAAAAAGTTTAAATTATAATAAAAATAAGCTTAAGTAGTTAAGCAGCTTATTTATAATCTAGCCTTATAAAAGCCCTGCTTTTATTAAGTTATATTACTTTTATATAAGCTTTAGGCTTTTATATAAGACTTTTTTAATAGTATTATTATAAAAGCTAAAGTAATAGGCATTATAATTATAATAAGCCTTATAATTAACCTAGCTTTTATATTTATTAAAAGCAACCTTCTTTTACTATAAAAGAGACTTAATAAGGTTATAAATATTAAAACTTTTATTATAAATAAATATTTAAAAGCTAGAGTGCTATACTTTATAAAGTAAAGTTATTATATACTTAAAATTATAATATTTCTTTATATATATAAAAGCCTACTGCTTTTAGACTTTAATAAGTTTTTTTTAATATAAGAAAGAAGGTCTTCCTGCTTTTAATAATTAACTTAAAGCTTTTACTATTTAATAAAGAAGTTAGCCTTTATAAATATATAAAAGAAATCCTTTTAATTTTTAAAAAAGTATTTTTATTACTTACTATAATATATTTCTTTTTTTTTAAAAATAGCAGATCTTACTATTATTAACTACCTAGTATATTTTAATACTTTTAGTAATATTTTTTCTTATATATTATATATATAATTACTACTAGGTATTTAAAAAAGCTTTTTAAAGCCCTGCCTTTATTATAGTATTAAAGTCTAAGATAATAATAAAAAAATTAAGGGCAGCTTTATTTATAAAGTTATAAAAAGAGATATAGTAATAAAAAATATCCTTTAAGGCATTTAAAGTTTATATAAATAGCTTTAAGTCTTCTTTTAGTAATAAAATAAATATAATTAAAAAGATTATACTTATAAAAGTAATTTTATTAATTTTTAAAAGCTTTAAATTATATTAGTTAGTATTATATATAATATTAAGTATTAAAAGGTTTAAAAATTAATACTAAAATTAAAGATTATAATTTATAAAGATTAGTAAATACTATAAATAATTCTAAAGGTTTAGTATAATTTAATAATAAATATTATTATTATAAAAGGCAGTAATTATAGCCTAGATTAATATCTAGCCTTAAAGTTAGTTATTAAGTAGCTTTTACTATAGGTTTAAAAGATTTTTTTTAATAAGCTAGATCTTAAAAAACTATATTTAAATAGTTTTATTAATTACTTTAATAATAAGGTTTAAATGCCTTAATAAAGTTATAATTATCTTCTTTTACTTAGTAATTAAAGCACTGCGCTAATACTTAAAAAAACTAATTACTAAGTTATATTTATAATTATTAAATAGCTATTACTAGATTAGTCTATTAGCTAACTATTAGCCTTATAATATAACTAGGCATTAGCCTTACTTAGTTAAATAGACTATATAAAGGCATCCTCCTTTATATAATAAGTAGATAAAAAGATAATCCTTTTTATATTATTTAAGGTATACTATATAATAGTAATTATAGCTATTAATCTATACTATTACTATATAATAATTTTAACTTAAAAGTTTACTAGTAGATAGCTTTTTATTTAATTATTAAGATTAATAATTATATTTACTTACTTATTTCCTTTATCTATTTATTTCCCTCTTATTTATTAGTTTATTTACTTCCTTACCTTACTTAATAAAAGTGCAGTTTAAGTATATATAGTATTTAAATAACTATAATATATAAGCTATTAAATATCTTTATTTCTTTAAATAGGCTATTAATATATAGAATACCTTATAAAAAATAATTTAACCTCTCTTACTTATATTAATAATATTTCCTTATTATAAATATTACCTTTATCCTACTTACTAGATTAAGTTAATAAGTAGTATGCCTATTATAATTTTAAGTAATTTATTTAGTACTAGAGATAATAAGCAGCTTTTAAAAGCTCCTTATTTATAAATCCTGCCCTCTTATTAAGTATTAATAACCTTCTCTTTTAAATACCTTTATTATTAATATAATAGCCTTAGTAATACTATAAAGCATCTACTTTACTAAAACTTATAAAAGGCTACTTATATTTTAATAAGCTACTACTTTCTATAGCTAGACTATTAATTAAGTAACCTTTTATAAATATAATAAGATCCTTACTTATTTAATAAGCGCCTGCTTTTAATTAACTAGCGCCTTTTTTATTTTACTTAATAATATATATATAGTTTCTAGCCCTTTTTAATATCTTTAATAAATTAGCTTTTTAAATAAGGCTAAGGTTCTTATACTTTTTTAATATATAAAATAGATAGATATTATTAATATTATTACCTTTTATTACTTTACTTTATTTACTAACCTTAAGTATAAAATATATACTAATTAACTTATATTATTTATAGCTACTGCCCCCTTCTCCTTCTTAAACCTCTTTATTTTTAATATACTAATTAATTAGTATTTAAGTTAATTTATTTTATTATTTTATACTAAAAGTAGATATATATAATTTAAATCTCCTAGCTAAATATATATAAATAGTATTAATATTAACTTTATTCTTTAACTCCTTTTTAGCCTTACCTTTACTACCTTTTAAAGATTTTAATATATTAGCATTAATAAAAAAAGCACTGCTTAATAAGTAAAATTTAGTAATAAGTCCTTTTATTACTTTTTTTAATAACTAGTTTAAGCTTTTTTTTAATTACTTATTAAATATATTAATATTACTATAAATAAATATATATAAAGGTATTAAAGACTTTTAAAAAATTACTTATATTAAATACTTTAATTTAAGTGCTAAAGATAATATAATTAATAAAAATATAATAGTTTAAAATATAATAAATTAATTTATAAAAAGTATTAAAAATAATATAATTATAAATAAGTAATATATTTATATTATAATTAATTTACTATAATTATTATAAAAACTAGCACTTTATTAATAAGGTTCTTTTCTACTTTTATATAAAAAGGCTAGAATTAAGCTATTAGTTAATAACTAAGTAAATGCATTTACTAAATAATTTTAGCTAAACTAAGTAAATATAGTAGTATTACTTATAAAATAGTAATATATTAATAATAATTACTAAGTAAGTATTAATATTTATTCTTAAATAATAAAGTTCTTTTATTTTACTATAGCTATTAAATTTACTACCTTATTTTAATAATTTACCTAGCTATATTTATATATTAATTTTATTTTTTATAAACTAGTATTTAAGCCTTAACTATATATAATAAAGAATAACTATTTAAAGTATTTTTATAATAAATAATAGGCTTATATTACTATACTTATAATTAATAAAACCTAAATTTAGCTATTTATAAATATCTTATAAGTAACTTAAATATTATAAAATAAGACTCTTTTTTTACTTTTTATAGCCTCCTTTAATAATATAATAACTAATAATAAAGCATATTATAGTAAAGGAAATAAAGGAAATAAACAGTTTATAATAAATAAGCAGTCCTTTAAATAATAGAACTTTAAAGCTAATATATATAGTAGTACTACCTAATTCTATTTATATATAAATAGCTAAGCCCTTTTTTAATATAATTAAAGAGGATAAAATAGTAATTACTAATAGTATAAATATAGCTATAAAAATACTAAGTATAAATATTTTTAAAAAGATAAAAAGTTTTAAAGTTAATAACTAAATAACTAGAACTAATATTAATACTATTATTAGTTTAGGTTTATTAATAATAAAGTATATATAATATAAATAAATAAAATTTATATTAATATTAATAATCTTATAGTAAATATAAAAAAAGCTAAACTTAACTTTTAAAAGTATTATATTATAAAAGAGTTTAGGTAGTTTAATTATAAAAATAATATAGTTAAGAATAAGACTGCTTTTATTTACTTTATTTATAAACTATTAGTAATTTTAAAATTACTTAAATTATAAAACTATTAAAAAATAATACTGCTATTTAAGCCTAACTACTAATAGAAAATAGTAGATAAAGTAATCTTAAAGCTGCTATTATATAAATATTATAAATACTAAAATAAGTTTATCTTATAATTAAAACTTATTACCTATATATACTTAAATAAATATAAATACTATTAGTTATTAAATAGGCTTTAATTTTAACTAGAATAAGTAGTAAAAGTATAGCTACTTAAAAGTAAAATACTTAATTAATATACTTATATAATTATAAGCATATAGTTTAACCTAGACTTAAAACTAACCTTAATAATAGTTAATTTTAAATACTTAAATATAATTATAAATAAGAATTAGCTATATAAATACTTATT
>JAMAKC010000089.1:0-57955 GCA_023628735.1 Trichoderma sp. PF4103 | reverse complement strand
GGCCGCAAAACTAAACCTCTACACTCTCTTCTCTCGTGTTCAACTCCTATTTTTTTTTTTTTTTTTTTTTTTTTTTTTTTTTTTTTTTTTTTTTTTGCATATTTAGATGTCTCTGTCTAGAGCACTGACTGGACTTTGATACTCCAAAAAGTGATGGCGTCTTTGCCTCGAATTTGATACAAGAGTAACGACATATAGCTGCGTATGCATGGACCAAGCAAGGGAGCTCCCATTGACAGGAATAAGAAAAAAAAAAGATGGCGCTGTAAAAAGAGGTATTCATTCACCAAAACATATGTATCCCTTTATTCCGCCCCCATTTGAAACGCCTACAAGAGTGTCGTGAATTAGATATCCCTCTGATGCTGTTTGCGAGGCTTCCCTTCCACCTCCACTTCCTCCTCGTATCTTTAGCCTGTTGATGTCTGGCAGGTGTTGGCTCATGTGTGCTGTTTGTGTCACGCATGTTCTTCCCACAGACCCTGTCGGATGACCTCTTATCTTGTCCGCTCGCCCTCTTACGTCCAATACCTATAGAAGAACCCTTCCAATTCAAGCAAAGAAAAAAAATATCAAGATCAAAGAACAAAGACAAGATTGAATAACGCCTGCCAATGAGTGAGCCCCGCCCATTCCTCCGCTCTAATCATCCCTATCGACGGCATACACATCCCCCTTGAACAGACTAAACGTCGCGTCGAGCCACCAGATAATCTTCCAGTAGAGGCTGGCGCGGCCCCAGTCGAACTCGCCCGTCTCCGTCCGCGGCACCTCGTTGCCAATCATGCTGCCGGAGAACCACTTGATGATGGGCAGCGCGTTGAGGACGCGCTGCATGACCGACTGCTGCGGCAGGAGGGCCTGCTCGGCGGGGAGCAGGCGGGCTTTTCGCGCCGTGGGGATGCGTCTGCAGAAGATGCTGTCTTCCTGGTCGAGCTCGAGGGGCTCGATGCCGGTCGCCGTCGTCGAGGTCGTCGTCGTCAGCGGGAAGGGGATGGGGTCGATGATGGTGGCGCTGGAGCCGTGGGAGTTGGTGCTCAGGGTGGCCGAGTTCATGGTCTGGCTCGAGTCCCTGGACTCGGCCGGCGAGAGGTCGAGGAGACGGCTGTTAAACGTCGTGGGGAGGCCCGAGACGGACTTGCGCTTGGCGGCGCCGAGGCTCGGCGGCGCAAAGCTCGGCACGCTCTTTGACCGCCCCTCGTCGAGCTGCTCAACGTCCGGGCAGGCCTCGTCCTTGACGGGCGCCAGCACGCCCCGGTACGGCTCGGCGTAGACGAGGTGGCCCAGTATCCGCTGCGGGCTGGCGTACAGGGCGGCGTTGGCGGCCTCGGCGCTGGCAAACGTCACCTTGATCCAGTGCTCGCCGCCGTCGGCGCGGTTGACGAGGGCGCGCTCCTCGGGCGTCAGGTTCCGGCGGCGCGTGAAGGCGGGATCGCGCAGCTCCGACTTGTAGCGCCGCTGGGTCGAGGGCGGCTCGCGCGGGTAGTCTTCGAGGATGAGGCCGGCGAGGGCCTCGTAGTGGGCGATGGCGGCGTACTGCTGCGTCGCCGAGCGGTAGCCTCGCAGGATGAGCTCGACGGGGGACGACTTGACGGCGGCGCGCTGCGGGGCGGCGTCCTCCTGCGCGCTCGACGAGGCGCCGCCTGTGCCGCCGCCGGCGGTGGCCTTGCTGCGCTGGTTGGAGCCCGAGGGCGGGTTCGCGCTCGACTGGTTGGAGACCCAGTCGTAGAAGAGCTTGTCGGCGGCGGCGAGGGTTGGGTTCTCCCGGCCGCGAGCCGGAGTCCCTGTTTTAGAGCGAGACCGCCTTGTTGACTTGCCGAAGGAGCCTGTTTCCGCGACGCTGCGCCGTGTTCTGGTTGTGCCTTCGTGTCTGGGAAGGGAGATGATGAAAGTCAGCCTGATGATTGTAGGGAGAATTGGACGACGTTGAGATGGTAGGGGATGCCTACGGGTAGATCATGGCATAGGGTCGCTTGATGCCGTCTTCGCCGACGTAGCATTCTTCGTCGGGGACGTTGTGGAGGATGAGCGGCGCCATGGCGACGGACGAGGAGGGGGAGAGCAGAACAAAGAAGGATAGCTGCTGGTGGCTTGGGATGAAGGAGAGATAGCCAGTGAAGGCGCGACGTGAGGGCCAGAGATGCGGTCGGATGCAGAGGCCCGGGAGGTTCGTCACGAATTTCTGGAGCGAAACAGAAAAATCCGTGGCACAGCAACACAAACAAATGGACTGGAGGTGGCAGATGGGTGCACCAGCCACAGAGAGCTGGGGAAGCGCCACAATTGCCGTTTCGGGAGCTTCAGCCACTTGGTGGCCACGATGGCTGACTAAGGTAGCTGTGTTTCAGGTGCTGCAGTGCCTGTATCGTCTGGATCATCTTGAAGTCATCGTGTTTCATTGATGCTCTTCTGCGGACGATCTGTTGTTGTTATGTATGATACAACCCTAAACTACAACTACCTTTTTCAGTGTATTACAATACTTTTATTAATTTGGTGATGCAGTGGTATCTTTGCAAGCTCCAGCTTCCTACCGGCTTGCAGCTGACGTCCAACCTCTTACACTGTAAGCCGCGCTCATTGTTCGGCGGATTCTTTCTCTATCGACTTCCCAGCAACAAGTCCACCACACTTGACATCTCAAATCCGGGGTATGAGCCTTTGCCTCATGGTGATGTGATTGTGGACTGTCGGAAGAACATCATTGCTTTGTTTGAAAAGGCCGATCGTGTGCACGTGGGTAAATGACTGCATAGCTGAATCGTAGATCTTCGGTTTCGATCCGATGCAAGTGGGACCGCCGCCGGTGAAACGTGTTCAACGACGTTTCCGCATATCCGTACCTCAAGGAGCAGCGACTCGGGAGCTTCAAGTTTGCCAGACGCTGCAGTATCTATTGGAAAATCATTGAATGAAATAGGCCGCTCCTGTGACGAGTGAGCAGCTCACCAACGGATTCCGGGCTGACGGTCCGAAGGTTGACGTGGTTGTATAATGCTTTTACTCAAACGGCGGCCGTCGCTCGTTTGACCTGGCGGAGTCTCCGTTGTCTTCTTGCGACTCTCCTTTGATGGATTTTCCGATTCCATTCGGAAGAGCTTCAATTCATAATCATTGTTGGCTTCGTTGACGTCGTCATACTCGTCCTGTGATGATCATGTTTCGTCATGACCCGTCTTGAACGCAGGATCTATCAAGTATTGCCAGCTGATTGCCCTATCGCGTGCTGATCATTCACCAGACTCTCCTCAGAGTGCACATCTACACCCACGCTGGAAGACTAAAGAACTCCCATCCTCGCAACGCAACACTCACTCGACTTCATCAGCAAAAGCAGCAGACTTCAGAAGCCGTCGTAGTGGACACCAATGATTACGGTTATCGCAAGCATTGAGAAGCCTCTCCTACTTCGTATTTCATGCACTTATTAGCATACCCCTTAGACCCTTGAACGAGGGAGATCTAGACACGGCCAAGCCGGCCTGTTCCAGCCTCGTACATACCCTCCCATCTCCGTCGGCTAGCCGATTCTTCAGCTGATACTGTCAGAGCTACTGCCCCCATTACCATGCCATTGGAATCCTACAATGAGGCCTAGACCCCCTTCTTACCCATGGATCTTGTCAGATCCTTTCTACAAACCCTGTGAAGCTCTTCAGGGTTCATGGATCTTACTCCGTGCTCACCACACACCCAACCGTATCCAGCCCTATCCCGCGAACAAGCTAAAAAAGACGGCAACATAAAAGAACCGAACATGCAAAAGAACAACTGTAAGAAAGAAAAGGGCATTGCCACTCTGCTACTATAGCTTGGACACCCGTGCCCCGTCCATACTAGCTAGCTAGTCGGAGAGGCGCAAGCTGTTGGTCTCGAGAAAGAGAAAAAAGTTTTTGATAGCTTGCAAGGCTAGAACAGAAATCTCGACCGTGAACCCGCACGGCATCGCCCTTCGACTAAGACCGGTCATCGTCTACTTTAGCTGCGATCGCGGCACTAGAAAGGAAAATTTTCACTGCTACCGCTTTCTTTTTGCTTTCCCTTGCCCTTTTCTTATGACTTGGTTTGTATTTCTTTTTTCAGGTACTGTCTGATTACTTGGGACGCTACAGTAGCTTCCCATGCTAGGGAATCCCGACAAGCCCGATCTATCCCAGGGCGTAGAAGCAAATCAGGAAGGGGGGAAAAAAAAAACTTCATGAAAGAGAAAGGATCTTGATCTCAGCTGCAGCTCCCAACAACACGGCTCACCGACAATGTAACCCCAGTGTCCCGTTGAAATTGAATGTATACACCTTACATTGGCATACCATCTGTAAGCACCTTGCACTTATCACCCAAGGACCCGAGTTTTCCTGCATGGAACAGGGCTGGCCGCCCCATGTCCCTCAGCTCACGGTTATTACTACGCTGGTAAGCTTCGATCCCCAGCGATCCAAAAGCAACATCCAAGATTCAATCCTATTCGTAGTGATCGGGACTACTTCAGTACCTAGTTTCAGCAATCGAGGGTAAACGCAGGATGGGCATCTCTCCTAGTCCGCCCTGTGCCGTTCCCGAGACGAAAAAAGCGTATTCGGCTCCAAGAGAATACGCCGTCACGTTCAACGAGAATGCGCCAAACCACCCTGCTAGCAAACATATCGAATACTTACAGCCGCGTTAACAGACAAAAAGAAGAATTAAGGTGTTCAAAATCACAGATTTAGTATCTGGCCTAATACTATAAGACCTGTTATCATACCCCTACTAGATCAGATTGGAAGTATTACGAGTCAAATGTCATGACATCTCACTTACACAAACGACTCAAGACACTCTCCCCAACACCCCCCCGTCCCTCTCCCTCCCTCTTCCTTCGTAATCCAGTAAAATCGTACCCTTCATTCTTCCCTCTCTCACACCCCTGCCCCAAGCCGTTATTAATAGCACCATCAGCATGCTACTAGTAGTACCAGGTAGTAAACCCGCCCACTCTTGGCCCCGGCACCCCGGCCACAAACTCGCCCTTGCGACGGTCTTGCCGAGCCTCCTCGGGTCAGGTCAGGTCACGATGTCGGAAGAAAAAAGCACAAAGAGACAAGGCTGCTGAAAAAAAAAAAAATTAGAGGAAAAGTGCTAACCAGGGGTCGAGCTGCGCCAGGATGGATCGCGTGGCTCGGCACCTCGTACCTGAATCGACTTACGGTACCTTGCATGTTAACGCCAACGCTTGGCTCTCGTACATTCGGCACGTCGTTTCCCGGGAGTGTGGGGAGGGAGGCGATGACGATGACGATGCCCAGAACAGCTGCACCGTCGGTTGGATCTGAAAAGAAAATTTTCTAGTCACTTCACGCACAGGGATCAGCGTCATGGGTCGTTTGATGCTTGAGAAGTACTCGATTAGAGAGTCATGGAGCTGGGTATTGAGGGCGCTGTGCCCGTGTAGGTAGCTATGGTGATGATAAAGTAAGGTATAGATGCAAGGAAACATGTAAAAGCAGACAGTGTAGCATGCAGAAGTAGTCCCGTGCCCACCACCCTTGGGTATCCCAATGAAAAACCGATTCCGTCCCAGCCGTCGCTTCGTCCCATAAATGCAGAATCAGACAATGATGTGAAATTGCAGTGTTGCGTTGCTTCTTTGAATGTGGCCGTTTTCCGAGGCCGCCGCCGAGTACCCGATAACACCCTCCCATATGTATTTCCACAAAAGAAAGGCAGATAAATGCAGGCTTTGCGTGTAGCGCGAGTGATTTGGTGATTAGGCTCTCCCAGATTAGAAGCCGGTAATGGTAAATATGTGCTTTGAAGAAAAAGTCGATGGAGATTGGATGTCGAAAAGAGAGTCGTCATGGTGATGCGCTGTCGAGTTAAAATGCGTCCATGTCGTCGCGATGGAAGACGACACCTCTTCGCTTCCAGCCTCCACGCCTGACATAGTCCTCAAAGCTGTCGATGGTTCTGAATGTAGGCCTCTTGGGGACGGCGTTGGAGGTGCCGGTGCGAGGCGCAGACTCGCCTGAGGCTTCAGCTTGTTCAGCACCTGCCTTGGCGTCTGACGAAGCAGGCTCAGACATGCTTGTGGAGGGAGTAAGGTCATCCAGTGATTCAACCGATGAGATCGTGGACTCGGACCAGCGGGATCGTGGTAGTGAAGGCCTCTGGTTGATGTGCATGAAGAAGTAATCCCGGGGCTCGTCGCCCTCATCGTTGTGGTGGTTCACAGGACTTGCGTGAGGGAGCTCCATGCTGAACTGGGTTTGATCCTCGTCCTCGCCATCAAAGTCTCTTTCGGAAGCCTCGAGATCGCTGCTGTCGGTATCCTCGCTGTCGTAGAATGTGGGCGCCGCGTTGAAGTGATGTTGGTTGACGGGGATGAATGCGCGGTCATGTAACCTTTTAGGAGGCTGAGAGGCTGAGTGAATAGAGAAAGCGTCGAAGCTGGAAGCAGTGCCGCTGTTGGGCCCCAAGCGAGGAGTGAGGCCGCGGATGGTAGAAGTTGATGAATCTGAAGAGAATGACCGGTCGGACGTCGAAGCGAGTGAACAGCCTGAGAAGGAGACCTTGCGGATGTGCAGGTCCCGGGGTTTGGATCCCCGTCGCGAACCAAGGCCGCCAAAGAGAGTCATGATGGCGACGGTTGTTGTATAGATGCTGTGGTGTGTGGGTGTGGATATGTTTTGAGCGTGAGAGTGTGTGTAGAGGTGCAAGTGTGTATAAGTGAGTGGGTGTGTTGAGTGGGTGAAGTCGGGTTGTAGTATGGATGAGAAAATAGCTGGTGGGTGAATGGCGGATGGTGTTGATATTAATATGCTAGTAGATGCGCAAACTCAATCGCTCGTGCAGAGCTAAGGCGGATCGATCGGTCCAGCTAAGTTGCAGAGGGAGGGGGATGTGATGTGTATGATGTAGTCGTGCGTGCGATGGCGTATCTGGCACACCAATGCAGGAGGTGGCGAAACAGGTGGCAGACGATCAGAAAGTGCTGATTAGTTGGCGAGCGTTGCAAGTCCAAATCCTCGCCGATCTGGTGCGTTGACTGATCTCAGAGCTGAACTCTTTGAGGGGTATTGATGATATGCAGGAACTCCCGGACTGCCATGAGGAGACGGCCTCGCCCATATATGTGTAGAGCGTCCATGATGCGAGCCGGCGTGCGGAGGTGCGCCAAGAGGGGAGGGGGCGTGTACCTGTTGCGGTAGTCGTCCGTGGAGGGCGTGTGAGTCGTCGGGCTGGTTCTAGTCCTGGAGACTCGCAAGCATGGGCATCGGATGGAGCCTGGACCGGGCGGTGGCTTTGATCGGCTCTCGTCCTGCACACGCTCATAACGTATGTACTCGCACCTGCGAATGCTGCTCGCCATGTCTTGCACGGTTCCTGCTAGGCCTTACGGCACCATGGAGGGCCCCTCTCCACATGGACGCCTCCGAGAGTCGTGATGACTCCTACCAAGACATCCCTCCGTGAACTTTTGGTGTTCATGGCTGTGAATCCGTCTCAAAGGAATTCAGGCACGCCGAAAGCTTGGACTTCGCCGACCTGAACTCGGCCGGTGCTATTGTGGCTGCCGTGTTGTCCATTGCGTCGGGCTCTGTGCCAACAGCATTCTGGATAATTCCAGAGGCCCGGTGCGGTGGCAGCAGCTAACGATGCACCGATGATGACTTCTCCCCAGCCCACCCATCATGTGTGTGAGCGTGCGGCGTCGATGATTGGGGCGATCAAACAAAACGAAACAAGTCGCCCTGCGCCAGCATCCTGGTCCTCCTCTCAGCCAACCAACCCTCTTTGTCCAGGCCAAGCCAGCCAAGGCCACACCTCGTAATCATGGGCTGAGAAACCCCGGTCGCCTAGTGCAAGGAATTGTCGGCTCAGACCAGGGGCCCCGGTGGCTTCACGCTGCCAAAACCTTGTGATGAGCTACCCGTACCGGACTGCACATATTAAAGTGGTTGCGTGGGTCGACGTCATGCCGAAGGGTGCCCATGCCCAGGGCATTTTCGACGCCCGCCATTGCCGTTTGACGCTTTTGTTTCTGGACCTGATCCATCCTGTGTTATCTCGTAATCGCAACAGTATTTGATACAGCATCCTCGCGCCACAGTCAGCACGAGGTTTGGGGCTCCCGAGATGAACGGCTACCTGGCAGGCAGCAATTACACAGCAGGACCACGGTGCTCCAACCTGAGCGCGCAATCGAGAGTGCCCGCAGAACGCCTGTCGAGCGCCTTGAGCCAGGCCTTGAGCGCGATGCGATGACAGCGGTGGACGCTGCCTGCATGCAAGGGAGAAGATGAAAAGCTCTGCAGAGTGGTGTCAATGTCTTGGCAGGGCCTCAACACGAAGCGGACCTGCGGTAGTGTCTCGCACGAGGAACCAACTTGCCAGCGAGCAGCGTGACGGTCAAGCCCGTTACGAAGTAGTCTGTCTCTCGTCTGTGCCGTGCCTGCAGCGATCGCTCAGGAACCGGCGTGAATCGGGCTGGCGCTATCAGTGACGAGGTGACGAGACTTGCTTTTTCCCGCGGCGAGAGCTTTGCAGTCAGCTGCTCTGGACGGCTGGACACGGCACCGGCGGCTGGCTTGAGGGCATTACTAGCAGCCACCAGGGGATGGTGAGGATAAGGTAGCTTTAGCATGAGTCCATCGTGGCAAACGGCAGCACGGAGGGAGAGATGGAGAGCGATGAGGAGCTGTCTGGTGCCTGGCGGTGAGTTAGTCATCGCCCATCGATCTTTGTTAGCACCATCGCATCGCATCGCATCGCGTGGGAGATGCCCGAGGATAACTGGAGATTGCGGCAGGAACGCTTCCCCTCTCTGCCTTTGTGGACCTTGGTGTGAAGTAGCGCTCTGTATCCGTCTAGCACGTGGACACGCTACTGCGTTCACTTTCACGCGATTGGCAGGATAGCGAGATAATACTCTATGTACTCCTCAGATACGCTCCAGATAACGGTGTACTCAAAGTGATGATGCCTTCCAAGTTTCTACCTCAGGCAGACAAAGCGCAGAGCAGCTCCTCGCTGCTGCTGTGATGCTGTCCGAGACATGCCAAAAGCAACTCTTTCATCTCGCGGTCAAGGCATCGATAGCGCAACAGGGCCGCTTCGGCCTTCTCGCTGCTCCCTGATATCGGATCGTCCGAGGCTGAGGATCGAGACCGATCGATGAAGAGCCCGACGCAGCGTCCTGGCAGCAGATCTGGCCTCGCAGCTATCGCCCAAATCGCCGGCATCGCTGGATTCATTCCCCTTGTTGCAAACCTCCTTTTTCCCGCTCTTCATCTTACATACTAGTCGAGTCAAGGCATGCTTTTTCAACGCCATGAATTCCCTAGACGCAAGCGAGCCAAAAGAAAGTCCGTCCCGCAGCGCCTCAGCCAGATCGCTTAGATGACGACTCCAGCAGGACAGGGGCGTTGGGGGCTGTGGCTTGGACGGGCGACCTTCTCATTCGCCGTGAATGTGCTTCCCCTCAACCCCTCTCAGGAACCATGGCTGCGCTGTCAAAACTCAAACCTGGGGGCGGAATGAGTTTGCGGTGCAGCGAACGATGGGCTCACACCCGAGTGTTGATGGACTGATTGTCAGATTGTCGGCCGAGGTCTTGACAAATTCCGAGACTCGGTTTCACAGCGGCGTTGCACCACCGCAAGCCATCATTCCTGGCCTTCGGAGAAACGAAGCATCTCACAACCCCACGTTTTCCCCTCCATCTACTACCTTAGGTGCTGTACCAGGTCGACCAGGCATCCAAGGACTCGGACATGGAGCCAATCAGCAAGCTGGGATGTACGGCCTGCGAGGAGCAAAAGAGGGCAACGGGCTGCATGGGCCTGCCTATCTCGACAGCAAGCTGCAATCTCTGCCGAGTGCGACTTTGTGTGCTGCACGCCCCTCTCTGTTGCTACTCTGGCAGCAAGACCTGCATCATTGACAGCTCAGCCGCACCAGCAGCCTGCAGCCCCAGTCAATCTCATAAAATTAGGATCGGGATTGGCCGTGGACGCTCAAGTGTCGAGCTGGTTGTTCCTGGTGTTGGCAGCATGGAAGCACACCGCAACAGTGCATCCATCCAATCTTGAGTTATGCGCTTACCTTGAACCACAACTGATCTGTGCGTCTTCTGCGTCGCCGACGTCCTGGGAGCCCGAGCCTGAATGCTAGAGAGCAGCAAACATGAGACATGGCTCATCGCAAGCTGCCGCCCGCGTCGGGCCTTTCCAAGTGCGACAGCTCTGTGATTACACCGCTTCTGCGAAGGAAGGCTGCGATGTAAGGGCACCACTATCTAGTGCCCGACCCTCTGAAGCTTCTGGATCACTTTGACGTCGTCGACTGTGATGACATTTGGGCTGCGACAGGGGTGAGCGTTGGGATGCCCTCCGGTGACCATGCAATCACCCAGGACACGAACTACACTTATTCGTGACCCCAATCGTTCAGCTGCGGGAGCACCCAACAGTTACCCAGTTCAGGCATCGAACACCGCGCACCAGGTGGCCGGCTCCTGCACGACCAACCTGAATGGCTTCTTTGGGCTTTGTCTTTCGCATCATGCAACACGCAAGATGCGGCCCCCAACGACGATATCCTGAGATTGCGCTTCAATATTTTTTCAGCCCCCTCGCCGCCTTGCCCGATGTACATACTACTCGCAGGTCGCGCAAAGCTCACGAGCTTGGTGGTGCATCCATCTTGAAGGGAGTGCTGCCTCCCTGCTCCGAACAGCTGCTAGCACATGCATGTGTGTGGTCACAAGGACGCCGGCTGCAGGTACGGCGCAAGCTAGAGCTGCAGGCACCGAAGATGCATGCATGGTCGATTGCCGTGCCACTGCAAGCCGCAGCCTGGTTGCGTCGCATGACACCGCCGTGTCATTCAGTTCTGGGTGCTTGACAGGCGTGACAGGATCCAGGAGCCGGGCTCTAAGTCGACGACGAGTCTGCAGCTTCCAGACGAGCATACAGGCGCAACCACCGCCACCGTGTGGACGGAGCATCTTGTGCGCCCTACTGGCCAATATCGCCGACCTCTGTCGGGATTTTCATATGCGCGGCGCGCATCATGAAAGCCACACCTAATAACAAGGCCGCAGCCACTTTGGCGAACTGCAGTACATGTCCGAGCGCTCGCACAAGTGCCTGCAAATGGTAATCACCACGACACAAGAGAAAAGAAAACGAAGACATGTGCTTGTACTTCGCATTGCTGGGCCAAGCCATCGAGGGAATGACCAACACGTGTCGGTCGCCTCCAGAAAGTACCAGTTGGTTCTGACAACCACGGGCTTTGGGGTCCTGTGTCGATGTCGCAAAATTCGACAGCCTCGGCGCCGAGCCTGGGGACACGCGCGGAATCCCAAGCTCACGGGACCGAGGGGATGGCTGCCCACGCCGCTCCCATGCTGTCGGACTCATCACTTGATCACTTGCTCATGTACCCGTTGTCTGCTCTGCGCTCCGTGACCTGCCCCAAGGCCATTGCGACCCTTGCATCTCTCATCAAACAATGAGGGTATCTGCTAACACGGCCCAGGTTTGGGTTATTGACATGCTGGCCCTTGCTGTTTGTTGTTGGGGCAAAATCCAAGTCCATGGTCCCGTCATCACACACCTACTTGGGTATCTGTCTGCACTTTCTCGCACGGGAAGTATTGCAGACTAACATGCACAGTTCCCGTCACGGCTGATGATGCGCTAGCAGTCTCCTCCCTGCCTTACTAGAACATGATGCTTCCCGTCGCTTCCACGGTTGTGGTAAGCAATCTGCGCAAGTCTCTCAGGTTTGCGACTAGGTCATCCGCAGCGTTGGTCCTGGGCTTCCGCTTTTCTACTGCTGACGGTGTACGACGCAAATAGACGAGGATTATTTCCCCATGTGCGGAGCGCGTTATCAGGAACCACAAGGCTCAGACGGATCCGCTCTGTATTAGTGATGACCCGACGCCAGCGTGGCATGATATCGAATGAGCGCCTATGAGGGTTTGAGCCGCTGCTCCCGCGGCGTGCAAACTCTCGTCCCACCGCCGGCTGTCGCGATGCTCCGCCAGGCCTATGAGTTATTGGTCTGCCCTATGCCTGGTTCTCCCGAAGCCGAATGAGCGCCCGCAAGGCGTGCCGCAATCGTCCCGTTGGAAGCTAGTACCCTTTATGCACTGGTTGAGGGCACTAGGCGCAGGTTGATACGCTTACTACTGTGCCGCTGGTTGCTGATGACAGATCAGGGAGCAGATCAGGGCTCTTTTCGAAGTGATGGGACATGTGCTGATGGCTATGAAGGGTGATGGGCGAGCTTGATGTGATGGCTCTTCTCTAAGCATATGGTATCATAAGATGCCTAGAGCTCGTCGACCCGGCTGTCTTTGCATCCGGCTTCGGTATACTATTACACGCTATCTAGAGTGGCTGAGCTGTTCATATCGACCTGACGTCTCGACCGCCACTATTGCAAACACTAAAGACGGGATCAACAGGTAAAATAGATAGTCCAATCCAAGAGCCGATGCCTCAATATCATGTCCCTTGTAGGATGGCCTCCAGAGTCGAGCACCGTGTCCCTTTGGCGTTGATCATTCCAGCGACGAGGCACGTGTGCTTGACTTGGTACCCTAGAGCCTTGACAGGCCTCTCTGCAATTTTGCAAGTGACATGCTGGACGGCGATGCGAGCTGCGTTTCATGGTAAGGCTGCTGACTGTGTAGTTATCATCTGATATGATTTTCGAAGATCAAAATGCAAGAAACACTGGTGTTGCCGAGTCATCACGTCCATTCCTGAGTCCAGTCAAAGGAGTTGTGGATGCGACAACAGCGGATGCTTGTCCTTGACCTGAACAATCCCGTTAGTTGCGCATCGGGATACTATTAGTTTGTGTATAATTAATCCCAAGGGCAGCCCTGGGCCTTGGGGAATGCAAATACACGACTGTCTTCGTGGCGTTGAGCTAGGTGGATGAGATGTAAGCGCTGGGGCTCATAGGGCAGCCGATGGCATGGGGCATTCGCTGCTTGGAACAGGTAGATACTACGGTACGGTACCTGGTCCAATTGCAAGTACTCTAGCTATCGGCATGGGTCGATTGCGGCTCGTGGATTTGAAATAGCTGGAGTCGTACGAATAAGTGTATATGCATAGGCTGTTGTTAAAGCAACTGGGCGAGTTTGAATGATTGTCTGGATCTCATGGTTTGAAGCAAGGTTGTTTCTATACTGGCTGAGAACAGTTGAGATATGAGGTGTCTACCTACCTTCTACAGCTCCCTAGACAATGTGAACGTAAGTTAGGTAGGTATAGATCATCTAGACTGCGCTTTTCAATAGTAGCTTGGATTTACATTCTTCAATTCCCCTTGCTCAGCCAGCCACGATATCTGCTTATCTCCTTCCCACTCGAACAAGGGGATATATTCTTCAGTGTACTACCTTGAGGCCCAATTCCTGTAAACTACCCTGCGCATCAGGTGCAATTGAGTTGCGGAGTACAGCAGCTTACGGGTTACATTGCATAGTAGTAATACACGGTTGCAGGGAGGGAAACCGACAGCTTGGTCTCGCGCGTGATTCGTCTCTCGCTTACTTCCTTGCCAGGGGGCGAGAGGATAGTCTGGGTATTTGGTCTTTGGCTATTCTCGAGAAGATGTGTGTATGTCTACAGTCTTCTTGCAAGAATGTGTTATGCTTGTCTCGTTTGTTTTTACGGTCGTGGTCTGATGGATGGAAATAGGTAGTTAAATGATTGCTCACAAGTGATCATATCACGTTCAAAGATCAAGTGGCTGTATACCTCACTGAGACCTCTCCAAGCCAACCCATCAAATCCCATCCCCAATCAAATTCCTCCTTACGAACATCCAATTCAACAGCCCCCCAACCAGTCCTCAAGCAAAGCACACCATCATCTGTCATCCGTCACTCACCATTCCCGCATCCTCCCCCTAGACGGAACGGCACGCCTTTTTCCCCTGCATCCCAATGGTCAGCAATAGACACACACAGAGTCACCCAACTCGCTTCCCCCGAGAACAGAAAAAGACCCTTGAATCTTGTCACCGCATCAACCTCGATATATCCGCTTCCCTTCGCCTTCACAAGTGCGTACTAACGTGTATCTGTGTGTGTGATGCCATCCGGGCTGGGCTTAGTACGGAGTCGACCTTGTCACAATCGGCGCCCGCAAATGCACAAAGTTGGTGTGTCCCTTTCACCCATCCATCCATCCGATCGACCCGAACTGACACTGACAGTCCCTTTGTCGGGATGAATACCCAACTTGACGTGTCACGCTAGGAGTCTATAAGACACATGCTTGTATTATTTGCCCGATTTAAAAAAAGAAGCTGGTGACACAAGAGACGGCAGCCAAACCCTTCTTTTGCTTCCGAGTATTGGAATGCCCCCTGGCTGTTTGAAATCATGCCACTGGGTTTCTTGTCCCGAGTTCTAGAACTGTTCGTACGTACACCCCACCTCCAAAGCTCAGCCATGGTCGATGCTACTACTATGAACAAAGATCCGTAGTTCGGGGGGGTCCTTGGGTGGTTCCCTTACAGGTTTCCTGATGCGCCCTGCATGCGTTAGGCTGATGTCCCGTGGCGTGTGCTTTGTAGATGATGGGCTGCGTCGGATGCTCCTTGCTCTGTGACCTAATTTGACAGGAATCCGATATTCTTCGGGCGCTGGGATGTTGGGGCGTACACGATATTCCGTTCCACGCTGCAGGGTTCGCCCACTGAGACGAGGATACCGACACCGCGGTTCATGTGACAGGTGTCTCTTCGCCTGGACGCTTCTGAAGAGCTAGATGCCTCCTTGCAGCCGATGCGAGTCGCCGTCAAGTCCGGAACCGCCCTTAGTCTGCGTGAATCGGAAAACAACAATGTGCTAGTGATGATAGTCGGCGACTATCGGCGCGGAACTCGTCCCTGATGAGCAATTGCCAACACTATCCATGTCGCCATGAACCGACTGTTCTCTCCTCTGCCCAGCTTGACGGCAATAATGTCCAAGAAATTGTGGCGTAGAAGGATAGGGCTGAGGGCGGAGGCAGCCGGTAAAAGAAAAGATCGAAAAGGGATCGTAAATGATGCCAAGAGAGAAGGCTTCAGCTGAACTCCGGCAACCCAGCTTCCCGGTATCCAATCAATCGATGAAGCGCCCGCCCTCCTTTGCTTGTTTTTGTTTGGGTTTTCCTTCCTTTTCTCCTTTGTCCCGCAAACTCCGTGTGTAATGGCAATTTCGTTTTTTTCTCGTGTAGCCGGTCAGCAATCGCGTTGCACCGCATGTGCGTCCCTTTGCAATCCCGTGTCTCGCCCTGGAAGAACAAAGAAAGAGGAAAAAAAAAAAAAAACATCACGCGATACAAGCATCCGAGTCAGAAAAAAAGAATCTGTCTCAGCCGCACCAGCCCTTCCTTTACAATATTCCGTCGCTCTCGCCGGGCAGCCTCTCAACACGCTTCTGCTCCCAATTGTCCAGGTCCCTCCCGGCAAGTCTCTGCAAGCATCACTCGTTAGCATCCAAGCCTCCAAAAAGCTCGATTTCCCATTGTCTCTCATGCCCCCCTGCATCTTCCACGCCTCCCTGCGTAGAGATGACAGGTGAAATGGGCAGTAGGTAATAATAGAAAGCAAACAACTCACATAGTATTCCTCCTTCATGTCCACCTTGCGCGCCGCCCTCCTCACGTTCAGCTCCTCCTCCTTGGTCATCTGGCGCACCCTCCGGTCATGCTTCTCGTAGCGGATCGCCGTGGCGGGCGTGAGGACGAAGGAGCCGGCGACGATGACGGCCATAAAGGGCAGCCCAAAGGTGAGGAACGGATGCTTGCTCATGAGGGCTCGGTACCGCATACCGAGCTTGTTGGCATCGGCCGACGAGCGGAAGGTCTTGTTCTGGAACGTCGGCATCGTGATTTGCGAGTTTGTCTGTGGCACTTGTTGGCTTTGACTGTGATTGTGATTGTGATTGCGTTTGCGCGGGTGTTTCGGTAGCTCTCGCTCGGTCGATTGCGCGGGTGCCTCTTGTCGACCCTTTATCTGGAACTGTTGTCTCTTGTCGGATCTTCGCCTCGGGTTTTCTCTCAAGGACCGTGGCTGCAAGTGACGGAGTTCAAAGCACTTCGTCTGTGTTGGGTATTAAAGAGTTTCGCTGTATCTCCGTGAGCATGGAAACGTCACATCAACAGCCCAATGTTCAAAGCATCGCATGACTGTGGCTGACCGGACCGATGCTTTTCCCAGAGTCCCGGATTTTGGTGGGGCCGCGTCCCGCTCGCCGACATGCAGCTACCCGTAGCTTCAAGCTCCCAAGTTGTTGCAGCGCCAATCATTGTATTTGCAGTTCCTACGGTAGATCAGTGTAGACGGAAATCAGATCATGAATTACCAAGAAAGAAAGAAACATGATGAAATGGAAACAGTATGAAGGAGTGTACCCTGTCTGTACCTGGGAGCAGCTATCAAACTGACAATGCCTTCATTCGAAATTACCCAACTTACATAAAAACTAGCCGTATCATCTGAATCGTCCCTTCATAATGCATCCATATGGTAGGCCTGCATGTTTCGTCCATACAAGGCTCAAAGCCAACGTCAAGGCAAACGGTATGTTCTGTTATTATACCCCCCCTCATTCGACCGCATACTATGCAACAAAGAAAAGAAGTAAATAAGGAAGCACCGCGTGCCTCTCTGCTCAGAAGTTGACTAACTCGCTTTCTCTCACTCTGCATCGATCCTGTCCCTCAAACGTATCGCGAACCCTCGGGAACAAACTCAAATCTCCAAAACCCTATGCGTTTACACAGCCCAATCTCGGTCTGACAAGAAGCAAACAGAAGAACAGAAAAGAAAAAGAGAAAAGAAAATCTTCACGTTGGAAGGAAGGTATGGTGAAAGACCATAAGGAAATCAGAGTGTTGTCGTTGGTACAAAAGCACAGATTGCTTAGCCCTATAATACCACAAATGAAACATAGGAAATAAGAAAGAAGTAAAAGACAAAGACCAATTCTTTTAGAGTGTGCTGTTTGCTGCTCATGATCGCCTCCATTTTCTCGTCATCGTCGGATACAGATGAAGTGTTGATGTCGTGTGCTATGCTGTGCTGCCCGTGGCCAAGCATTGAGAATTAAAGCAAGAAAAAAAAAACTGCATCGTAAAGTGGGAATGCAAATAGAACGCTCGTATAGACTCGATATTCATCATTCGGCAGCGTGAGGCGGCGATGACTGCCAGCCATTCATATATGCCATTAGCCCCATGCCAAGCAGAACAACGCCGATCATCGAGGCGTATGGGAGGCCAGCGCGAAGGTGCGGGCTGGCGAGAGGGCCTCCTCTCGGCGAGGCTTGAGGCGTGACCGTATTGGCCCTCGACAGAGTCGGGACGTCTGCCGTGTCCTCATCGGAAGTCGTAGCAGACCTCTCCTGCTTGGGTGCCAGTTCGGCGTCTGCAGGAATGGGGGTGGCGGCTGCGGTCGCCTTTTCCGCTGCTTCGTCTTGTTCAGTGCGGCGCGCCCTTGAGCGAGATCGTCGTCGTTCCTCGGCCGCGACCCGCTTGGCCTCCTCTTCGCGTAGCTGAATGACCATCTCCTCGAGGGTCTTCCTGCCCGAGTCGCGCTCCGCCTCGGCAGTCTCGCACCGGGCCCTCCACTGCTCCATCTGCATTCTCAGCTCCCGCATCTGCTCGTCCATGGTGTCGATGCGAGATTGTAATGCCGCGGCGGTCTCCTGCGCCACCTTGTCTGCCCGGGGTATCTCCTCCGCCTCCGGCAGCACCGTCTCGGTCTCGTCTGCATCATCGTTGGCCTCCTCCTGAGCGGATTCCTGAGCTTCGTCGTGCCTTTCGTGCGATTGTACGCCATTAACCTGTACATTATTGGCTGACTCTTCGAGGCGCCGTGCCAGCTCCTCTGCCAACTCGCGCGCTTCTCGCTCCCTCTGAAGCATCAACTCCAACTCTCGCATACGCGCCGTCTGGGTATCAATATCTCGCTTCGCATTATTAAGTGCTTCAGTAAGCTGGATGATTTGGCTCAGGTTTTCCTGACGAATCGGAGACGACGTTGCCGAGTCCAGCTTGGGTCTGTCCGAGGCACCTCGCTTGAGAGAGGGCACATCTGGCTTTTCAGGAAGAGGCTGCTGGGGCGGTGGCGCAGGAGGATCGGAGAAGCGCGCCTTTGGATCTGATCGGAAGGAAAGGTTGCCGTTGACCATGGTCTGAGGTTTCGGCGCTTCCGAAGCTTCGAGTTTCTCAACGTCCTTGAGGTCGTCTTTGGACAGGAGTGTGTTGATGAATTGGCTCGTGCGATTCAGATCATGAGCCTGGAGTTTGGCGCTCCTCATCTCATTCTGATAAACAAGTTAGTGAATGTAAGAGAAAACAATAGAGGTACTGGGGGCTTGGGCTAAGTGCTCACAGCAAGACGCTTCAATATCTGATCCGTGGCAATGGGCGTCAGGAAAAAGGGACGCTGTTGCGCCATGCCATTCATATGGCCATTCATGGTACCGCCGTTAACCATCATGCGGCCATTGTTGCCCATGGACATGTTGCTTCCAGCCCGGCCTCGCATCTGCACCCCAGCCGGAATCATCATGGCGTTGTTGGCAGGGTCGAGGTCTCCAAAGTTCATATCCAAAACGTTGTTTGTGGTATTCAAGAAGCCCGCGTGCTCGATCTTCGCGGCCACCTTGTGGTGGACCACCGTCTTCTGATCTTCGCTGACAATATCAATGCCCAGCTCGAGATGGTCGGCGGTCTGGAGTTCGTGAGGCTCAGACTCGCGGTTCTCCTGGGACAGTCGGGTGCCGTTGACAAAGGTGCCGTTGGACGACTTGACGTCTCGGATGTAGATTTTTCCATTGCGCTCGGCGAAGATTTCCGCATGCTGACGTGACAGCACTTTACTATCGAAGAAGCCATTCGTAGCAGTCGGCACCGTCTTCTGGTTCGTTTGTCGGCCGATCCGTATGGAGTCGGGCGCAAAGGGCACGGCGATGGTCTTGCGCTCAAAGGTGCCGTTCAAGGACAGCAGATAGAGCATGGGCTGGCCGGGAGGAAACTGCTGCTCGTTGGGCCCCATGGGCCGCACCATGCCCTGGGGTCCCATCTGAGGCTGTCCCGGTCCGCCTTGCTGCATGGTGGCGTGAGGCACCATGCCGTTGGGTCGTCCTTGGGGAAGCCTCGAAAAGTCTGACTGCGCGTCTCCCTTACCAGCTGGCCAAGGGTTCTTCGGTTGGGGCCTCTTTCTGTTTGCGCTGCCATTCGACCACTGACTCAGATCCGAAGCTGATGACAGCGATGTGGCATTGGAGTGGGAGCCATTCGACGCAACAGTCGTGTTGGAGGCGTTGGAGGCGATGGACGAGGACGAGTTGGTTCGCGAAATACTCTTGCGGTTCATGAACATGCCTCTGACATCCTCTGAGTTCATCTGGTTGTTGCCGTTAATAGTAGCCCATGGCGGCCGGGAGATTTGCGGAAAGTTTGGAGGATTTGCGACGGCAGTCATGAGTGAGGCTTCGTCGTGGATGCTTTGCCCTGCTCAATGGGAAGAGAAGCCGTGGAAGGAGCTCTGTCAGGCGCAGGGTCCCCGTCGCTAACAGCAGGCAGTCGGTCGATGTCGATAAAACGCGTGGGTTTCACCCAAGGGCGTTTGCGAGTCGCCAACCACCACCGCCCGCTGAGGGAAGGAAACAAGGGAACAGGAAGGAAAAAGACAAAGGCCACGCGGTGCGGCAATCGAAACACCCAAACAAGGTCGAAATTGCTTCCGATGCGGCGTCGATGTCAAACGGGTCTATCGCTTGCGATCGGGATGAGAGACGCAGAGGCTGTTCGGGGTCGGATCGTGGTCAGCGTGCTGCCATACACAAAATCGTCAGCAGGATGTTGATGTGATGTGGCTCCTTTGTCGAGCACCAATTGGGGGATGGCATGGCACGACCAAGCGAGGCTGGGGTCGAGCCCCCCTGGCCCCGGACCGGCTCAAGGGCGCTGGGCTCCGATGTGAAACATACCGCGAAATGATGGAAGCTCGCGATCCTGGGCGATTCCACACGGTCGCTGGCGAGCCTGGTGAAGCTCGGGCTGGGAGGCGGCTTGCTTGCTTGCGAGGTGTTGCTTGGGGGATCTTGGTCCTGTCTCTGCTAGCCCGCTAAGCGCTGGGCTAGGAGGCGGCGAACGCTGGGGGGGCCAAACGATACAGTGCACGCCGTCTGGCCGTGGTCTGGGTGTCTGTCAGTGTCTGGACGCCCGGCTGCCACAACGCGGCCTCGAGACGGGCTCTGACATGCTTCGCGAGCGCTTTTCCAGATGCTCATCGGGTGCTCCCAGGCGATTGCTCACCCCATCCCAGCGAGCCCCGTCTGTCGATATGGGCCGTATGGGGCCCTGAACCGGCTCATGACCTGGCTTCACGTGATGCATCATGACAGTATCTCGCTTGCGGCATCGGCTGGACGCGCACTGTGAGGGGCGCTAGTGATGGTGAGAATGCGCCGCATCAATCTTTGGCCGATGCCGTCGGACCGTCGCCGCAGCCAATCAAACCGCGAGCGGCTTCGTCCGCTGGAGCAAGGCATGGAGCCGGTCCCAAGGCACTTACACTCTCGAAGCTCGAGAAGGGCAAAGACAAAAGGCAAATTCAACCTCCAACGCTTCTGCGCATTGCCTCGGATCCGGCTGTTCACGATGCCTCCCGTTGCGCCGATTCACCACGGTGGCCAGCAGGCCCCGTCCACGTTTGACAAACGTACGGCATCGTTTCATTGCGAGGGGGCTGCAATTTCGCTAACAATCAGTCGACAGTCAAGATGGGCGCCATGATGGGCGGATGTAAGGGCTTCTCCAGCAGCTCTGTTTCGGGTTGGGCGTAAACTGACGTCTCTCCAGCTGTCGGTGTGATTATGGGATTCATCTTTGGTATGGCAATGGGCGGATTCACTTCATTCCTCGGCCACGGGCTGATTAGCTGACACCTTGATAGGCACTGTTAACATCTTCCGATATGGTGCTGGACAGCAGGGCATCATGAGGACTCTGGGCCAGTACATGGGCGCATCTGGCGCGACCTTTGGGTATGTTCAGCCTGGAGCCCATTTCGTTCGACATGATGCTGACAGAGTCGCCGCAGATTCTTCATGGGAGTTGGCAGTGTTATCCGCTCCGATGCCGATCCCAAACTACACGAGCTGTATATGCGAGCGCAGCGACGGCCGATAGTGCTGAGAGCAAATCCTGCTTGGAAGCGAGACGAATAAAGACACAATAACGAATGACGAACTACACCGAGTGCCGATCGCCAGTCGCAGTATGCACGGTCCGGTAGCCCGAATTGACTGCCCTGTACAATAAGAACAACCCAGCCGACATCTACGATCGAACGCCGATGCGATTCATGTCTTGTAAACTATCTACCTACTATGTGACTGGCGGCCTAGTCTCAGAACCATGCGCAGCAGTGGTATAACTGTATGGGTTTCCTAGCAGGTATGCAAGAGCACCAACTGCTCGATTTCTAATGCTACGAATGAAGCTATCATCATTGTTTTTTTTTTGTATCAGTCTGCCATATCTCGCTTGTGCTCTGGTCACCGCAGAACGTGAACGCGACACTCAGCCATAGGCTGATTTACCTCACAGCCCCGACTGTGAGTCACTTACCGTCTGGCAGCAAAGCGAGTCCTGCCCGATGTTGTTCTGCTGAGCTCTGTCGGTTGTGATTACCTTATGCTTGGGGAAATTACGAAGCTCGTGATTCTCATCATCTCATGGGACTGATGGCGGCACCGCCTGACTCACCATCTGTCCGATAGATGTCAAATATCACGTTATCAGCCGCTCTGTACGACAAAAGCACAGAAAGGATTATCTCTGGGGGCCGTATTGCAGTTATCGAATGGGGCTTTAACAACTGGCCATGCGACCCTCCTTCTGCAAGCCTCTGGAACTGCAGCCGCACTTTCTACATGACGGCGGCCATATAGCTCAGATCCATTGTCATGATGCCGCTGATCGAATGATCTGCGAGTCAAACCGGACGCAGTTGGCCCTCATCACACCTCATGCCCGTTGAAAAGACTCAAGGCCTGAGCCTTGCCAAACGCTCCTTTCCAGCCTCGTCCAACTTCGGGAAGAATGAGCAGTCGTGTAACGACTCAATTTTAAACTCAATTACTCGGACCCAACATCCTGGCTGCTCGCACGATGCTGGTGCCATTTTGGCATTACGAAATGCCTTCGTATTGCCCTGGTGATACCAATATCTCTATGAGATGGCTGTTGCCACGACCGGGGTTCTGGGCCTCTCTGAAGCTGGAAGCCGATCTAATTCGGGTAACAACAGCTCCAACGCTGGATCTGTTTTGGTGGCTTTGTCCAAATACGCCGCCATGCATGATTCTCGCCCAGCATGATGCTGCCTATGTTGGAGCAGTGAGCCAATGTCATTGGCTCTCTAGCTCTCTGTCGACGTTCCTTCGTCCTCACTCGTGTTATGTGTAACTCTGCCAGGCGCTTTTCGTCTGTTTATAGTCTGCTGACAATGAATAGAACCGAGACTATATGTGCCTTTGCTGCGCCAAAGCTGCCAAGTGGCGGTTTGAGAGATTGCATAACTGCTCCCAGAACTGTGCTACCACCGAGGAATCTCTCCTTGACTGCTGAAAGTCATCGCTCTGGTTACAGCAACTACTGCATTAGCAACCCTCTTGCGGGATCTCGGCAACAGGCTTCGCTCATCCACAATTCGGCGCTCGATACAGGTATCATCTACGGTTACGGTCCTCGTTGAGCTGCCTCGATCTCTTGCTGGAACCAGCAGGGCCCCGTGTGAATCGGGATCGAACATCGGCGATCTAACAATCGATGGCCGATACTTGGCATACATTGGATATTCTACGCCATGTGGCCCGCAGCCCGTGTCCTGCATATGTATCATGCGTCCGTCCAGCGTGGCTTGCATCCGATTATATTGGCCAGGTACCTTTTAAGTTCTATACGAGAAGCCTCAAAACATCCTGTGTTGCAAGAAATCTTTCCGAGACTGGCTGGGGCTGAAAATCCGCGACCAATAGCTGTTCCGGATGGAGGCTGGGGATTCTGCTTTCCGCCAAGCGTGGCCAGGGGCGCGTGGTGTGCAGTCGTGTTGGCCGTTCCCGGGCGCTGGACCGACGAGGACGCCTTGCATGACGGGGTTGCTCGACGCCGAAGCCGTAAACGGGGATTTGTTCGATGACCGAATTCTTGGAGCTGTCTTCCATGTGTATGTGCGTACACATGCTACCTATATATAGGGGGGGAGATGGAATGTGTTTTTGTGGATATGTCTGATCTGAGAGTTGTGTTGGACGTGCTTCTCAGACAACAGAAACGGCCATCATGGGGGCTTATTATAGCCGCCAACGGTCGAAAAGAGATGTCTCTCTGGCCAGTTGCAGACTGTCTCAGAAACAAACCAACGGGTAGGTTCTGAGACTCACTCACCCCTTGGGTTGGTGGAAGAAGCCGTTCCTGACAATTCCCGCAGCCTCTCGCTTCTTGGAGCCCTGACTGCTCCATTGCTCCCTGATTTCCTCAACAATAACCCAACCCCCAATGGCTTTCCTTGGAGCCACCTCGGCATTCACACCAACTACTACAACACGAGTCCGAACACGGGCGTCCTGCGGTCCTACGACTTCACCATCAGCCGCGGCGTCATTGCCCCCGATGGATACCAGCGCAACGTCCTCCTGATCAACGGCGCCTTTCCCGGCCCCTTGATCGAGGCCAACTGGGGTGACACCATCCAAGTGACTCTGCACAACAACATCACGGGCCCGGAAGAAGGCACGGCGCTGCACTGGCACGGGTTCCTCCAGCAGGGAACGCCCTGGGAGGACGGCGCGCCCGCGGTGACGCAGTGTCCCGTGGCGCCGGGCAAGAGCTTCACGTATCAGTTCGTCGCATCGCTGTACGGGACTACGTGGTACCACTCGCATTACTCCGCGCAGTACGCGGGCGGCCTCGTAGGCCCTCTGGTGGTCCATGGGCCAAAGTCGCGGGCTTACGATGTCGACGTCGGCCCCGTGATGCTGTCCGACTGGTATCACGACACGTACTTTGATCTGGTGGAGAAGACGATGAGCACCGTGCCCGGAGAGGCCTTTTTCCCGTCAGACAACAACCTGATCAACGGCAAGATGTTCTACGACTGCTCGCAAGTCACGGACGGCACGCCGTGCACCGACAACGCCGGCATCGCCAAGTTCAGGTTCAAGCGCGGCAAGACGCACCTCCTCCGGCTCATCAACGCAGGGGCCGCCGGGCTTCAGCGCTTCTCCATCGACGGCCACAAGATGACCGTCATTGCAAACGACTTTGTCGACGTCGAGCCCTACGAGACCGAAGTCGTCACGCTCGGCATCGGTCAGCGCAGCGACGTGCTCGTCAGGGCCGACGGGGACCTCGACGCCTACTGGATGCGCAGCAACATTAGCTCGTGCGCGTTCGCCAGGCAGCCCAACGCGCTTGCGGCAGTCTATTACGACAAGGCAGATACAAACGCGGAACCGCAGTCTACGCCGTGGGACGTGCCTGATTCGGGAATCTGCGTGAATGACGACTTGTCGGTGACGGTGCCTGTCATGAAGCTGCCTCTTCCGAAGCCTGACCTCACGATTGATATGGAGATTGACCAATACCAGAACGAGACGGGCCACAGACTTTGGAGGATGGATGGCGTTTCGTTCAGGGGTAACTTTAACAGCCCTACCTTGTTGCTGAGCAATCTTGGCAATCACACCTTTGATCCGCAATGGAGCGTGAGGAATACCGGCGACGCAAAGAGCGTCCGGGTGAATCTTATCAACCACTCGGGTGCTCCGTAAGAAACACTCTCTCCTCCTTCACCAAAAACCCTCCTTTTGCTGCTCGAGTAACCATATAACTAACAAACCGCCATTGCAATCAAACAGACACCCCATGCACCTCCACGGCTTCAACATGTACATCCTCCACGAAGGCCCCGGCGAATGGGACGGCAAGACCATCGTCCGGCCGTCCAACCCGCAGCGCCGCGACACCTTCATGGTGCGCGCAGGCGGACACGTGGTGATGCAGTTTGACGCGGCCAACAACCCGGGGGTGTGGCCGTTCCACTGCCACATCGCGTGGCATGCGTCCGCGGGTTTGTTCACGCAGTTTCTGACGGCGCCGAGGGAGGTGAGGAGGATGCGGATCCCGAATGTCGTCGCGGAGACGTGTAGGCAGTGGGGAGGGTGGACGAATACGAATATTCCGGAGCAGATTGATAGTGGGCTTTAAGGGGGGGGGGGGGGGGGTGGAGGTCTATGGGGTGGTTGCGTGAGTGGATGTAATGGCATGTTTTTTTATATATTGAGTAGATTTGACTATTGAATGGATATATATGACGTGAAACCTAGGCGCATGGAAGGATTCTAGAGAGATATAGAGTACATCGTGTGTGAAGTAGATGTCTGATGAAACCCCAAGCCGTTTTACCAAGTATATGAAACTGCGCGCTGCAAGTGACTGACTGCTGCGTATTTGACATAAAATGCGATAAGATGAAACAATTGAATGCGGGACTTGCTGTTATGTCTGCTGAGGCTTCTCTGCCTCCTCCGTTTTTGATGCTGCGCCCTCTTTGCCCTCTGCCCCCGACGTCTCGGACACTGGTTCCTTGGCCGGATCCTGGACTTCTGGCGATGTGCTGGAACCGGGCTTCTCTTGTGGTTTTGACTCTGACTTTTCTGCGCTCTGTGAAGCTTTGCCTTCTGTCTCTTCCTTGGCGCCTTGTGTCTTGGCAGCTTCTTTGGTCTGCGTAGTCTCGTTTTCCGTCTCTTCTTTGGCTGACTTGGTGGCTTCCGTAGCGACAGCTTGATTGGCTTCTTCGTCCTTGGATATCGGAGCATAACTTGGCGTGGTCGCGCCCTCTGCTTTCCTCTCCTCCGCTCTCCCTTCCTCTTCTTTCCGCTCCTCCTCTTCTTCCTCATCCTCATCGTCATCCTTCTCCAGCTGGAGAATAGTCTCAATGTCGCCAGTCAGCTTCTGCAGCTCATCCTCAATCTCCTCGTCACGAGCCATCTGGCTGCGCAGCTGCCTATCAGCCTCCTCGTCTCCAACGAGATTCCGCCAGTACTCATGCAGCTCGTCCGTCCAGCCCAACAACTCAGCCAACTTCCGAACACCATCGTCGCAGGCCCCCAGTTCCAACACATCATCGCTCCGCGACCCCAGCGACCCAACCTTTTCCATGTTGAACAGCACGCGCGGCGTCTCCTTCCGCGCCATGTCGGGAAGGCTCGCAAACGGATACACCGTCAAACTCGTTCCGATAACAAGAACAAGATCCGCCATGACGGTGTGATGCGACTTCTCCGAAAAGGCCCGGGGAAGGGCCTCGCCGAAAAAGGTAATGTCGGGCTTCACCAGGCCCTTGCACTCGCCGCAGCGGGGGACGTCGCCCCGGAGGACGTGCGCCCTCATGTGCTCGTCGGGGAACTCGACCTTGCACTCGATGCAGCGCTGCGTCGCGAAGCTGCCGTGGGCCTCGACGATCTTGTCCGCGGGGACGCCGGCCGCGCGCTCGAGGCAGTCAATGTTTTGCGTGAAGAGCATCTGCAGGAGGCCCTTTTCCGCCAGGAGCGCGATGAAGGCGTGGGAGATGGTCGGGTGGAACTTGCCCGGGTAGAGCTCCTGCGCGAGCACGTAGAAGGGCTCGGGTCGCTTGCGGAAGTAGGTAATGTCGAAGACGGCCTCGGCGTAGGGGAGGTTGAGGCGCGCCAGGTTGCTGTACAGACCGGTTTTTGGCGAGCGGAAGTCGGGGACTTTTTGTCGGGCGGTTTTGTTAGGTCGCCTGCATTGAAAACATGGACAATGACAATGAATCTGGGGGGTCTAAACTTACTGCCTGCTGCGGTCGAGATGCCGGCGCCCGTCATGACCACGATGCGCCGGGCTTTGCCGCTCTTGATGTGCTCGGCGACAGCCTCGAGGCTTCGTTCCTGGAGCGTGGCGGGAGGGCCATAGGCCGCGGAGGGAGTCGATTCTTCTTGGCCCATTTTGCGAGCAAGCCAGCGGGGGACGCGAGGTCCTGAGGGCTTGTTGCGGTTGCGGTGCTTTCGACCTATTTTGGCAGATTTATGGTAGATTTTTCTTGGAGGGCGTTTGTCAGGTGGTGATGGGTAGATGCCTCGAGTTTCTGTGGTTTATCAGGAATTGGCTTTACTGTAGAATTTGGAGATGGGCTGAGCGCGAACCATCCAATTGGTGGAGACGCAACATGTGAGAGGCGACCTTAGCGTTACATCATTGAACCGCCTTGAGACGTTATCGATAAGCTGATGGAGGGATCATCATGAGATGCTCAACCTCAGGAGAAACCTGTCAGACGGCGACCTGGATTCACGACGACGCTTCCCGGGTACCGAGAAAAGAAAGAAAACAACTTGATGAAAGCCAACTCCGGGAAACGAAGGCCCCAAATCAGAGTCTGACCTGTCTACCAACCCTCATGACCGTATATCAAAAAACGCCAAGCAATGCCCACCGTGACGCCCTCATCCCTGAATATCACCGAAGCAGAGAGAATCCCATCATGTGTGGCGCTGTCTGGCTGCGGCGAACTGCTCCTCCTGCAGCCGAGCAAGCTCCTCCATAGACATGCCACTGTTGGCAAATTTGTCTGCCTTCTTTTCTCGACCCTGTTGTTGATGATGTCAGCGCTGCCTCAGCTTGCAAAACGACAAGGAAGAAGATTGGCGGGAGACGTGCGCGAACCTTTTGCGTTTCCTTGTGCTCGGCCGCCGCTTCTAGCACGGCGGGCACGTAGTCGGAAAAGCCGAGGCGTTCTAGCGCCTTGGTGATGTGGTCGCAGGCAATTGTCTTCTTCGCCTCCTTCTCGGAGATCTCGTTGGCCTCGGATGAGATGAGGGTGATGAACTCGACGCAGCATTCTATGAGCAGGTCACGAGCTTCCTTGGCGAAGGAGACGCCTGTCTGCGGCGGCAATATTTCGCTGACGATCTTCTGAACGGTAGCTATCAAATGGTGAGTTTCATTGTCTGAACGAACATGGTGTCACATTGCCGCCAGGGGTGAAACTGAGCTGCCATGTTGCGTTTAAAGGCAGTGAGATGGCATACCTTTGGGCAGCGATAGGTCGTCGTTGCTTCCTATAACAAAGCAGAATTAGCACTGAAACTCTCTTGGTGTCAAGGTTGATGACGAAGCATGAGATGCTGTTGCCTGAGCCCGAGCCGTCCCTGTCATCTTCACACGGAAACTCTCATTCTCTGGGCCCCGAGGCGCGAGCTGCTTTGTCGACGGTTTCAAACGAATGTGCCGATGTAAGAACGACAAGCAGCGAAAGGGTGTAAAAAATTGCGGTGCGAGCAAAGATACGCATGGATTTCGTCGTTGTTGGGGATGGCAATCAACAAATTCGAGGTTTGTATGAAAATGCCATGACTTCATGGACACAAACAACGAAACCGGAGACTCGGTCTAATTGGTCCCTGGGCACGGCGACGACAGCAGAAGCAGCGACGCACGGCCTTTTGCCATTTGGGAAAAAAATGAAAAAAGCAATAGAAAGGAAAGGCGCAAGCGAAAAATGTTGGACGTACCACCAAACTCATGATCCGACATGTTGGCAAGAGTTGCGACACAGGCGACGCTGTGGCTTAGACGCGCGACTGCCTGAAACTGGGGATGGAGGTAAGGTGAGATGCGGCGAAGGCGGAGGGCGACGAAACGAGGTGCGCCAGCAGAAGCAGAGGGCGGAAGAAGTTGTAGAGAGAGGGAGAGAATGAAGGGGAGATATTATATACAGATCAGGGCAGGATTTCGGTGCTTTCGGTCAGTCGAGGATTGCGACAGTCTGGCGATTTCGAGGCGCTCAGGGAGTTGATGGACGGACGCTGAATGTTTCCCGGCCAGACGGTTTGCCGGTGGGGCGGCGGCTGCTTGTTATACTTGAGCGCTGCTGGAGCCAGTTTGGTGCCTCGAGTGTCAAAGTGCGTGTGTGTGCCAGTGCGTGCACGGTCAGGGTGCTGTGGCTTGTACCGGGTACTTTGACGCGCCTGGCAGGTGTCTGGCGCTGGTCGGGCATGTTGATGCGTGCCGGCGGCCTCGAGCAGCAGCAAATGGCAGCGCAGCCCGCTGGAGGCTTGCCGGCGCTGACTGGCTTGCAGAGGGGCAGCTCACGTGCCGCAGCACGTCGCCCAAGTATGGAGTACAAAGTGGATCGTCTGAGCCGTAGCGCGGACAAGCTCTGGCAGAGGACGAGGGAAAAAAAAAAAAAAAAATTGTTTATTAAGCTCCCAGTTTCGGCTCGACGAAAACTTCTCTTCCTTCTTTTCACCACTCTTTCTTCTCTTCGCAGTGGGAGAAGCAGGACGAGCAACAGCTCTGCACCAGCTCCAATTGAGCTCAGAGCTTGCGTCGCACCATCGGCATGATGCGTGCTTCCATCACTGCTTGCTAGCACAAAGGTAAGGAACCTCTACTCAACACGCGGCAGCTCCAGGTGCTTTCATGATGAGATATGTTGTCGCCCCAGTCTGAGGAGGTCCGACAAGCTTCCGATGCTGAGAGACACAGTCTTAGCCAATAGACACTTTGCTGATCCATCACTGGAGCTTTGCCTTGCTATCCCCTCACGCGCGCATCGTCTGTGTACTCAATAGCTAACAATGCTTCTCTCAGACAGTGCTACTTGCAACAAGAATTGTTGAGTCTCGACAATGTAAGACCGACCCGCTCCTCTCGACAGCCCGCGGCACATCGTGATGTACCAAGTAAAGTATTATCAAATTCCGAGATACATACTGCGGACACACTCTCCTGAACATTGCCACACCCGACCCTGGTTTCTGAAGCTATCTACATCGCCAGTCTTACGCCAGAGACTAACAGATCATAAAGCTCTCAATGGAGATTGGCGCAATGGCCTTCAGCCGGCACTGAATCACAAGGTAGGCGGCGACGACTTTTTCTTTCTTTCTCTTGTTTTTTGTGTTACTTCAATCTACATTGCGTGATGAAGAAACTTAAATTCCATGCTAATACTGAATCTTCATGTGGAGATCATTAAGAGCCTTTTCATCTTTCGACTGACTGCAATGTTTTCCCTCTCTATTCTTGTTGTTCCATTGTTTGTGTTGAACCTTGGCTAACGCAACAAAAAGCTCTAGGAAATCAAGCTTGATACGCCGCCAGCTCCGGTGAGTTCCAGCTAGACACGATTAGTGATTGACGTGGGTGATGCGGGACGCCGAACCTACACAAGATACTGTCCGCTCAGCTCATGCAAAGGGTTGGCCACAAACTTGGCTATGACACCCCCTGGCTGCTCGGGCCTGAGCAGTGCGCCCTGCTGAAAGGCATCGACAAAGCTCTGGTACTGCTTCTCGTCCATGGTGTCCTTGCCCTTGAGACGCAGGGTGGCCTGCATGTCTGTGTCGACCCGCCCGGGCCCTATGGTGATGCTGGTGATGTCGGGCTCTTCGACGGCAAGATGAGCCGCCATGGAGTTGACGGCCGCCTTGGAGGAGCCATAGGTGCTCCAGGCAACGTAAGGCTTAAGAGCTGCTCCTGACGAGACCCAGAGGATGCAGCCCATGGTCTTCTTGACCTGGTCCAGACTAGCCTTGGCCTGGTGCACGTCGTGTCAGCAGCCGTCAGATGGGAGCTTGTCTCAGCCGTCTTACCATGGCAACATAGCTGAAGAAGTTTATCTCGTAGACGCGCCTGATGTCGTCCATTGACTCGGACGCGAGCTTGGCCGGCTCCAGGATTCCATGGTTGATGACGACGCCATCGAGTCTCCCGAAGGAGGTGACGGCAAGGTCGACGAGCTTCTCGGGAATCTATCCGGAATTTTGTTTGATTAGATACTCTTTTCGCAAGACATACCTTTTTAAATGAAACAAGCAAAAAATCAGCCTTAAAAATAAGCACTCACTCACCCCTGAGCTTGTGATGTCGCCGGCCAGATATTCCACCTGTCCGGGATGTGCGTCCTTGAGCTTCTGCAGCTGCTGCTCCGACCTGGCTGTCACGACGACTTTGTGGGATTGCGCGACCAGCTGCTCGACGATGGCCGCACCAAGGCCCTTGCTGGCGCCGGTGACGATGAAGACCTTGGAAGCCATGGGTGAGGCGGTATGAGCGATCTAGTCGACAAAAAGAGGAGCGTTTCTTTTACTCAATCCAAGCCGAAGGGAAAAGAACCGGACGAGTGAGGAGAGAGGCGGACCGTGCTATTTTGGCGAGAAGACAAGGATTGATGGGTTTTGGGGGGGCTTGTTGGTTTTTTTTTCTCTTCTTCCCAAGAGCCGATGGCAAGGTCCGGCGCCGCCCTGGAAGATGTGGGGAGGGGGGTGGAGGGAGGGGCGGCTAATCGAGGAGAGGCAAGGTAAGGCTTCCGGTACGGTGAGCCGGTGGTGCAAGCGTTTCTTGAGGAGGAGTTCGTGGGAGAGAGAGAGAGAGAGAGAGGCTTGGAGGGATATAAGTTGGTTGGTTCCGGGGGACTTTTTTTGGTCTGGGGGGGACTGAACCGGCGTTTTCTTCCTTTTCTGGGTCTCATCCTATATATCTTACCTACATAACGGAATCTGCCGAGTTGACGCTATTACTACCTTACCTTACCTTACACCAAAGAGCTGAAAGCTGCTGCAGTTGGGAGCCAGGATCTTTTCACAAACATCGAAAAGCCTCACAACAACCACCGCCAGCGAAGCCAACACACAGTGTGCAATCCCACATCTCGAACCATGGCCGACACTGTCATCCTCGGCAGCGGCGTCATCGGCCTGTCGACGGCCTACTACCTGCTGCAGCACCAGCCCGGCAGCACGATCCATCTGGTGGACTCGGCCAACGAGCTGTTCGCGTCGGCGTCGGGCTCGGCGGGCGGCTTCCTGGCCCGGGACTGGTTTCGGCCGGAGCTGGCGGCGCTCGGGGCGCTCAGCTTCGAGGAGCACAGGAGGCTCGCCGAGGAGCACGACGGGAGGGCGAACTGGGGGTATGCGAAGAGCGTGACGCTGAGCTACGAGCCTGATGGCCCGCTGATGGGGGGCAAGAGGGGGGAGGACTGGCTGCTGGAGGGGACGAGCAGGGCGGGACTTGTGGACGCGCGAAGGGATGAGCACCGGGAGGGCGAGGTGCCGGCGTGGTTGAGGAGGACGGAGGGGGATGCGGTGAGGGTGGTTGACGACGGGAGCGGCACGGCGATTGTGTAAGTGCTTTTGCATCATCTAACGCCTTTACTTCGGACTGCTGACGTACGGATACAGAGACCCCCTGAGATTCTGCAAGTTCCTCCTGGAAAAGGTCAAGGCGGCAGGCGTCCGGATTCACAACCCGGCCGTGGCCACGCGCCTGGAGACGGACGCGGCGGGCAAGCTCTCGGGCGTGGCCGTCAGCCACCCGGAGGCTTCCAGCTCGCCGGACGACGACGAGACGGTCATCCCGGCGTCCCGCGTGCTGCTGGCGGCGGGCTGCTGGACGCCGCACGTCTTCCACGACCTCTTCAAGAACAGGTACTACATCGACATTCCCATCGAGAGCCTGGGCGGGCACTCGCTGGTCGTCAGGGCGCCGCCCGGCAGCGGCGTTGAGGAGCAGACGGCGGCGGCGTGCCACTCCGTGTACACGACCATGGGCGCGCTCTCGCCCGAGGTGTACTCCCGGCCGGACGGCGTGATCTACCTCGCGGGCGTCAACCACGCGTCCATTCCGCTGCCCAAGCCGCGCGTCAAGGCCGTCACGTTTGACGAGTCTATTCAGAAGCTCAAGGACATTGCGCGGAGGCTGATTGCCACGCCCGAGGGGCAGGATCTGGAGATTGTGCGCGAGGCGCTGTGCTTTAGGCCCATTACGAAGAGGGGCACGCCGTACATTGCGAGGCTGCCCGAGGATAAACTGGGCGAGGACTTTACTACTGGCGGTGATGGTGCGGAAGGGGGGGGATCAGGAGGAGGCGTCTTCATTGCCGCGGGACATGGGCCGTGGGGGATCAGCTTGAGCTTGGGGACGGGCAAGGTCATGGCGGAGATGATGTCTGGGAAGCCGCTGAGTGCGGATATTTCGAGCCTGGGCTTTTGAAAGGGAAAAGAAAAGGGGGAGGGGAGGGTCATTGCAGCTTAGAGGGCGTTAGGCAACCGATTCCCTTTTTTTCTGTGCGTGCGTTGTCTTTCATGTTATTTTTGGTTTCTTGTATTGGGATACTGTGCCGGCATCATTTTGTTAGTGAATCGCGAAGTCTCTGGATATCGCTTGGAAGAGCCCTGCAGCAGCCCCCTACGATGATCTCGGGCCAGTCTCCCCTCGCTTCCGTAGCCCGCACGGCCTGCGTGAGCTGCGTCTCCCACGGGACTCTGTCTCGCTGCTCCGTCCCCTGGGGGATCTCCCACCGCTGGGTGGTCGTATTGTACACCTCCCCGTTGGTCCCATCCGGATACAGCACCAGGGCGGGCCACCTCTGGATGGTGCCCCCCTGTAGCAAATCACGAACAGCAGCTTCATACCGACGGAGCAAGGCATCTAGTTTCCAGACTTTGGTGCAGTTGATGCCCACGGCCCAGGGCACCGCTTCCGCGAGAGCAGGATCGAGCATCGCTCTGACGACAGCCTCCGGGGAGCTCCCATCGGGCGTGTTGTCGTCGTCCTCGTTGGGGAAGAGGCAGGACATCCAAAAGGGGACGCCGGAGGAGAGCTCCGGGACGGCGGCCAGAGCGCGGCGGAGGGCGACGATCTCGTCGAGGCGGGGGATTGTCTCGAGGGCGATGTAGGTAATTCTGCGCCTGACGTCCGGTACGCGCGCGAACAGCTCCATCCGCTGGCGGTGCCAGAGGTAGAGGTCCTCCTGGGAGTCGTGCCGGGCGTCGTAGGCCCCGCTGTATTCCTGGCTGGGGATCATGCATGCGCCGTAGGGGCCGAGGCTTAGTGCCACTGAGGCGGCGCAAGGGTGTGATGACGGTGGTCCTGCTGCTGCTGCTGCTGCTGCTGCTGCATCATGGGCGATCTGGATTGCCTTCTCGAGCAGGGGCGGGATGTGGGAGGTGTCTGCTATGCCGGCTGGGTGCTGCGGTCTCTTGGTGAGTGCGAAGCCGTGGATGGAGACCTGGTAGGTTGCCGTGAGGAGCACGTCGACGGGGATGTCGGCAAAGGATCTCTGGCAGGCGAGCAGGGTTTCGGGATCGGTGAGGAGGAGGTGGGAGGACCAGAGCGGGGAGGTGGACGGGGAGAAGGAGATGTTGTGGTTTTGCTCGAGGGTTGTGCCGAGGCCGCCGTCGAGGATGCGGATGGTGGTGGTGCGAGAGGAGGGAGATGGATCTTCATGCATTTCGGATTATGTGGGAGTGCAGATCCGGGATGAGATGGGAATGGCGATGAGTTGAGGTGAAGTGAGGCTCTGCTGGAGGTGATGGAGATGATGCTGTGAGTAAGTGATTGAGTGAGTGAGTGAGTTGAGGGACTGTGGGGTTGAAGTGCGAGCATGGGCGCCCCCCCTGTCTTGCGGTCAGCTGTTGGCGCTAGACGGCTCTACAGGGGGGAGCTCACCGACGTTCAGCGCTTAATGCGATAGCGATTGAAAACAGGGGCCGATGATGCACCTCATTGATGTGCTGGAGCTTGAACTTGGCCTCGACACACTTCAGATACGCATCTTATGATGGCAGTTATGAGGCTTGAGGTGAGGAATGGCATCTTCATTGCTGTACACGCTGCCTAAACCTTCAACAAGAGAGCTCATGGACCACTCGGACCGTGCAACAAGCTCACTCTTATCAATCTAGGGTGCTTCGAGTCGTGCTCAGTCCACGAACAAGGGCCTGCATAACAACGGCAGTCTTGACTCGACATTCAGTCCGGCACCTCTGATTCCTCTCTTCACGAATACCGAATCTCGGCATGTTCGCATGAATCACATGCAGGCGCGGTCCTTGTCGACTCTTACCCCACAAGCGCGGTCGTAAGGCCGTCCAGTTGACCGTCTTTATTGTCCCCCCCGAACGCATCGATCGCAGGCTGGCCCACCGGCTCGACGAGGGATGTGCAGCCCTGCGAGCGCTTGGCCGAAGTGCGACGGGGATCATGGCTCAGGCATTGTCCAGGGCATACGCATCTGCTTCCGAGTCCAGGGCTCTTTCTGCCGTTTCTCGGACTTGTTTCTATCCGGCATGGACTGCGAGACGGAGCTCGCTCTTGGTTCACTCTTCGATGGTGACGATATCCCGGCTGCATATTCTTCCGCTACTGTTGCCAGGACGTTGGGACTCTTCTTACCCTGCGAAACTTCTCTGCCCAGATCTTCTGCTCGCTGCCGCAACGCTGAAGAATGCATTGGCTTCGAAGACCCAGGATTGGGCTGTTGTGGCCACAGAATTCAGGCTCGATACTCGCCGGTGAATTTGCTGATCCTGCTGAACCTGCGAAAGAAACCTGAAGTTCCAGCCGGCGGCATGGACTGAAGCATGCTTCCTAGTCGCAACGCAAAGGTAGAGACTCTCCCGAGCCCCCCAAGTCACGACAGTCTGCCATCGTCTTTCCGGGCCAGAGGAGGCAGCTCGTGCGGTTCGGTTTCGACAGGGCAGCTTACCAAAAGGGCTGAATCTTGAGCGCCCAACTCGGCGTACAACGTTCGAGCGGTGTCTGCCGGTGCGACCGTGCGGCGACGAAGCCCATCCCCCGCGAAAGACCTGGTCCGTGTGGCACGGGGGGGCAATAGTCGATGCGGACCGAGAAGCGGACGCCTGGCCTGGAGGTTTAAGCAGATGCTCGCCATGATGGAAGTGCACGGCAATGGCGACGGTCGACAAACGCGGTGGCTGTTGGGTGGGAGATGCTGCATGCTGCGGACGGTGCGAATGGGTTTGATGATGAGGGTACAGCCAGCCTAGAAGCAGGGTGATGAACTTGGTCGACTGTACCCTTTTCTAGACTTGACTAGGAGCTCTTGTTCCCGAAGATTTTCGAAAATTGGGTGTATTCGCGGGACATGAGCCAGAGTGATGTGCTTCGAGCTGACTACCTAGTAGGAACAGGGTGCCATACAGGCTCGCGGGCGAAGCCGCCCATGGCGAAGAAGCCGTACCGGTACGTTCTGACGTTTGTCCGAGGGCGTGCAAGGCCTTCGAAGTCTGTGGCTACTGTAGATTCGACGGCGACAGCGCTTGGCTACAACTCTAGCCCTGCGATTATAACACCCGTTGGGGTGGTAATCGTCCAGCGCGTTAACGCGTCTCGACATCAGTTGCTGTTGAACATGGTCGCTTCTGCAATATAGTGTTCCAGAGGCATAAGTCATGGGAAGCAGGGGGTTTGAAGACAGGTCGCGAATACGGTGGGAAGTTCTCCTTGTTCCGAAGCAACGTATTTGGAGTCGCAATTCATGGCACCTAAACACGTGTGGAGTGATGGGATGACTTGGCTGATAGGTATGAACAACGACGCGTCACATAGCTGCACTCTGAAGACCAAGTCTCGGCTTCTTGTGAGATGAACGGAGAGAGCATCACTGGTGACTATGAGTTAGGCGACGAGGTGCTTGTCCAAGAATAATTAATCCTAGTGCTGCTCATATCATACACACATGGATAGTATAAAAAGTCGTTGCACGTCGCTTCGTATTAATCTCGACTTCCTCTCCAATTACATGACGAATAGCAGATTGGTATCTAACAGACCATGTTAGCAAAGCAACTACGCCAAATACGAGCCGTGGACATACCGAGAGGATGGCTGCAGGACAGCTGCGGCTTCTGGGTGTACTTGGTCTCGAGAATCTCCCGAATGCTGTTGAGCAGCTCCACGTAGCTCTGCTTAGGGTTCTTCTTCAGGGCCGAGATGAAAGCCCAGGACATGGCACCGGTAGCCTGGGTTCCAATTGTAGCATCGGCACTTGAATGTGTGTTAGCAATGGGCACCTCGACGACGCAGAAAAGGTAAGAGGGACAGGAGCAGAACGTACGATGTCTGGTCATCCTTGCTGCCAGAAAACATAATGACGTCCGCTGGTGACGTGCGTGTAGCCATGGTCTTCTTGTAGGCTCCGTCACCATTCAGTGCCTGCTTGGCAAAGCCCATGATGCTGCTAGCAACGCCAGCCATGTTGCCCGAGGCATAGGAGGTGATGGCGCCCAAGAGGCCCTGGCCAGCTTCCTTGGCCAAGTTGGGCTCCTTCAGGACGCCCTTGGTGGAATAGACATACGGCAGATCCATGACGGTTGCGGAGTGACATGAATCGAAAATGGCCGTGAGACGCACTCCCTGCTGCAGGGGCTTGACGACGTGGAAGTGAATCTCATCGTCGGTGATGAATCCTGCCGTCTCAAAGTCGACGGGGTAAATGACTTCGTCATAGCCGTCGTCCTCGTCACCGTCCTTGTCCTCCACTTGACCGCCGTGGCCTATAAACGTGGTTAGGGTATGGTACAATGATAAAAGGTCAGCAAAGACTTACCGGAATAGTGGAGGAACAGGGAGTCGTTGGGTTGCGCGCCGTTGACAAGCCAGCCAAAGGCACGTATAATGTTGGCCTTGGTCGGGCGCATGACGGGATCCGTCTGATCGTCTGTCAAGATGACCATGTCCTCGCGCTTGTAGCCGTATCTCTCCACCAAGAATGCCGACACGTTGTGGACGTCGTTGATGCAGCCCTTGAGCTCGGCCTTTGTGCCAAAGTAGTTGATTCCAATCAGCAATGCCTTTCTCTTGCCCGTGCAGTTGGAGTACTGGAAGGTATAGCCACTCGGAGCACCGTGACCAAACTCTTGAGGAGTCGAGGGCGGCGGCGGGCCGGCTTTCGCGTGCATCGCAGTCGGAGGGTTGAGAGGATAGCCGTACGCATCGAGGCCAGGAGGAGGCGGGTGAGAGGGAGGCGGGTGGTGGCTCGGGGGAGGGCCTCCAGGAGGAGGATATTGGTTCTGGTGGCCGCCATATCCGCCCTGGGGCTGACCGTAACCACCGTGAGGCGGCGGAGACTGGTGCGAGCCGTAGCCGCCGTGAGGAGCGCCGTAGCTTGGCTGGGGGGGAGGAGCGCCATAGCTTGGCTGATGAGGAGGAGCACCGTAGCCGCCGGGGGCAGGCGAGCCGTACGAGGGCTGCGGAGGGTAGCCGCCGTGGGGAGGAGCTGGCGAAGATCCGTAGCCACCATGAGGAGCGCCGTATCCGGGCTGGGGCGCCGGCGGAGAGCCGTACCCTCCCTGTCCGCCGTAACCTCCCTGTCCGCCGTAACCACCGCCGCCGCCGCCGTAGCCGCCGCCGTAGCCTTCGCCGTACTGCGGGCGCGGAGGGCCGTTGGGAGGAGGATAGTTGTTGTTATCGTATCCGTAGCCGCCTCCGCCTCCGCCTCCGCCATGATGGCCGGCGCCGTGGTAGCCTTGGCCAGGGTATCCGGACATGGCACGTAGTCGATGAACGAGAAGACGGTCGGGGGGTCAAGGTGAAGGAGAAGGGTGTAGAGGAAGACCTGGAGATATGCGTCGACGGCTGTGTTTGTCTCTCTGACGTTGAAAGAAGGTGGCCGCGCTCAGGGAGACAAAGGAATCTCAGCTTCCAACAGTACGATGACGGAAGGCGCCCGGGCATCATGTAATCGCGTCCCGCGGGTCCATTAGCCGCCAAGAGCCCTGCGGTCAGCCTTGAGGCCCCCCTCCTGCCCCCCTACAGCGCCCCGGAGTCCGGCTTGGCGGGCCAGTGGCTGCTGCAGCCGCATCGACTCTAGGCGGTTAGGCGCTGAGATTAGCGGCAACCCGCGGGGGATGGGGGAGCTCGTCCAGTGGCTGTGCAATTGTCGGGTGCTGCAGATCGTCCACCTCTATTCAATTCCTGGCAACGTCCAATCCAATCCATCCAATGGATGCCTTTTCCTTTGACTGCTCGACGGATGATAAAGGTCTTGGCTGTACCTCTGGATGGGGCCTCCAATCCAAAACCATCTGATAACATGTGGCTCTGCTTTATCAAATGGCTTGGCACGCTGAACTGCTAAGCGACAGTCAGAGGGTTGTGACCTCGCTGTAACCATCACACACAGGCTGCTGTCGGCTACCCATCGCTTCAACCGTGCCCGTAGGGAGCATCTCCATTTTCTGCCTCTCAGCGCCTGTAATGTGCTCTATTTGCTGTACCTTGCCAGATTTGGGGATACCCTGTGATTTCACTGAGGTGCCGTTGACCAGAATGCCAGTTTGCTCACCCCTTTGTCTTGACACAAGATTCTGATACTGACCAAACAATCAACAACCGACACCATGCGGAAAATGGCGCGCTCGGTACGGCCCGTGTGACTGACTGTGTGGCAAGCAAGCCACAAACACGCCAAATCACTGCCAGTTGCAGTTCACTTTGATCATGAGCCGGGCATTTCGTGTGTACGAATTGGAAGAGGTTCTTGTTCAGTGCAGGTACCTCATGGATGCCCGGTATCAAAGGTTCTGCCGGGCGGCCTCTCCACTGCATCACCGCCTGCATGCGCCTGCGCCTTGTGCTGTCTGCAGACCCCGTCCATCTTACTTGTACACACCTCATGCATACTACCTAATCTGACAGCCAACCAGTCGGCGACTCGAACGTCCAACTTCGCTTTCTAACGCCCATCACTTTCTTTGTTTGTCTGCTTCTTCCGGAAACATATATCTAGATCATCTGCCCTCCATACTACTGCATTTCTGCTCTCCTTTCGCTCAACTTGGCTCTTTCCTTTCAGCAAACGGATTGCGTTCACGCCATCTGCCTCCAACCACCGCCATGTCATACGTCGACAATCTCTCGGGCCAGTTTGGTGGGCTCGGACTTGGAGGATCTCAGTCCCATCAGCCTCCTCCTCGTAAGTTGCCTGTCGAAAGAAGAGCATCGTTGATACTCTATGAGAGATGACGACTGATTCGCAACCAGCTTCTGGAGAGCATGGCGACTATGGCTACCACTCCGCCAACCGAGATGACGCCCGTCCTGCTCAGTACTATGCCTCTCCCCCTCAGCCAACTTACCAACCTCCCTCTGACAAGCCGCCTCTCCCCCAAGGCTGGATCCCACTCTTTGACCAGAGTCGCCAGCGATGGTACTACGCCAACCAGGAGACCGGCGTGACCCAGTGGGAGGCCCCCGGCTACGTTGCGCCCCCTCCACGACCGCCCATGGAGACGTACCCGAGCGAGGAGTCTCGAGGCGGCGGCCAGTCGCCGTATCCCCCGGCTGTCCCGTATGGACACACGCCAGGAGGCTATTCGGCTCCTCCAGGACCACCCCCTTCTGCATCGTACGGGGCGCCGCCTATGCCTCCCGCTGGCTACGGCGCCCCGGCAGGGGAATATGGTGGCCATGGTGAATATGGTAGCCATGGTGAATATGGTAGCCATGGTGAATATGGCGGTCATGGCGAGTATGGGGGTCATGGCGAGTATGGGAGTCGCGGCGAGCATGGAGACTATGGCGAAGAGAAGAAAAAGAAAAAATCGTCCGGAAGCAGCGGCATGCTTCTCGGAGCCGCAGGCGGAGTCGCCGCCGGCCTCGTTGGCGGCGCCCTCCTGCACCACGCCCTGGAAGACAGCAGCAGCGACGAAGAGGAAGAGAGACCCCATTATGTGCCACAGCCGGTCATCGTCAACGAATACAACAACGACTACAACGAGTACAACGAGAACTACAGCAGTGGTCCGCCCGCCGTTCTCCCACCAACAGACGAGGATGGCAACTCCGTGTCGTCTAGCGATCGCGAGTCGGTTCAGGAGGCGCGAGAGGAGTACGAGGAGGCGCTTGCCGAGGCGCAGGACTCGGACGCTAGCAGTAGTGATTATGAGGAGCTGGCGGAGGCCAGGGAAGAGTATGAGGAGGAGTACGAGGAGACGTATGAGGATTGATGTGGAGATTTGTCATTTCCTGTGCAAATGTTCCACTTGGACTTGACTTTGAAAGCTCATCACATATGTAGCTGATCATAAAGCCATCTGAATTACATATTCTCATCATGATCGTCATCCGGGATGCTATACTTATATCCAGTCATTTATCAAGACCACACTCCTCAAGGCTGTCTAAGGTCCTCACGACATCTCTCCTACTTGGGCTTCGCAAACCGACTCTTTGACCGAATCCAAGGCCCAAACTTGTAAAACGCATACGGCACCGCCGTAAACACCAGCGCAATAAGCCCCAACATGGTCAACGCCCAATGGACCCCCAAGTTCTTATACATTGGAATCGAAATCTCAATCATGCCCCCCGAAGCAACATACCGCACCAGCGTAATCATCGTCAGCGCGCTCGCGGCATACACCTCATACGTATCGATGAGATACATGTACGTCGACACAAACACAGAGAACATGCCGAACCCAAACAGCACGGAGGCGAGGATGGGCGACCAGATGCTGATGTGAGGGTACGCCGTCCAGGCCATCCAGAAGAAGGAGATGGGGATGGCGGGAGCCCCGATGAGGGCGTACCAGAGGAAGAACTCGGGCGGGATGCGGGCAGGTTCAGAGGTCTGCATCTTTGCAATCTCCTGCTTTGCCCACTTATAGAGGAGCGGGGTGAGGAGCGCCGAGGAGAGGACGAGGCCGACGCCGATGCCGACGAAGATGGTGCCCGTGATGCCGTCCGAGAGGTCGTACGTCTCCTGGAAGACGAACGTGTAGCCGTCCAGGAAGCCGAAGAGCATGAGGTAGACGACGGTCAGGTAGCCCGTCCACAGCATGATGGTGGGCTCCCGGATGGTCATGATGAAGGGTCTCTTGACGGCGGTCATCATGCGAGCGCGGAAGGTGACGTGCTCAATCTCCGCGGCGGACACGTAGCGGTTGTCGCTGGTCAGACGGCGGAGGTGGCTCGCTTTCCACTGGAGGAGAATCGGCTCGTACGTTTCGGGCTGGAAGAGGAGCAGCGAGATGAGGAGGGCTCCGGACACGATGATGGTGACCCATTCGGTCCAGCGCCAGGAGATGTCGTGGGCCTGGGAGATCCAGCCGCCGACGACGGGGCCCAGGACTGGTCCCATCAATCCAGTAGCTATTGTTACAAAACGTCATATCAGTATTCCATCGCCATGATTTGATGTCAAGTATAGGAAAGGTAGGCTTACCAGCAAAGATGGGAAACGCAGCAAGCCGTCTCGTCGGATCCCACAAGTCGCCAATCGAACCACCAACAGTCGACAGCGGCGACTCGCCAAAGAAGCCCGCAAAAAAGCGGCACACAAGCTGGCCCCCCAGCGACTTGGACTGTCCCGCCCCCATGAGGAAGAGCATGTATATCGCCAGCGAGCCAAAGTAGACGGGGTTCCGCCCGACTGTTTCCGACAGGGGCCCAGCAACCAGAGCGCCAAAGCCAAAGCCAGCGAGAAACTATTATCCATTTCAACCCAGGAATGATATCAGCATAACCTCTTCATTGTTGCGAATCGGGTTCAAATGTCAGATCGTAAGCTTACCAATCCAGTCGCAAGAGCCTCCGCAACCTCGCTCACCCCAAACTCCTCCGCCGCCCTCTTCATCACCGCCGAGTCGATCGACGCCGCCATGCCCACCACCAGCGCGATGATGCCCACGTTGATCGTGCACAGCATCCTCTTCGTCAGCGACCAGTTGCGCGGGTTCAGCGGGTCGTCGGGTCCTTCGAAGCCGACGACGAAGACCTTCGAGCCGTCTGCCGAGGGGGACGAAGGGTGTGGCTTGTGCACGATGCCGGTGAGGGCGGCGGCGAGGTTGGTGCCGATTTTGCTGAGGGAGTGGTCGAGCGGCGGGGCGTCGTCATCGTCTTCGATGTCGGTTGCGTTTGGTGATGATGATGGTGATGATGCTTCTATGTCGTTGGGGTCTGGTCGGTTTGTGTGAGGAGGTTGGGTTGTGCTGTTGTTGTTTTCGGTGGTGGTGGTGGTGTGTGGTCGAGTTCGGTTTCGTTGAAGCTGTGCTTCTAGGCGCTTGCCTAGGGAGGTATATTGGCGATATGCCTCCATGTTGAAGACTTCAACTTTTGTCTCCTTGAAAATTGAAGCTGTCACAAGGTGGCAAGCCGGTGTTTACAGACTCAGTCGGTGTCCAGCTGCGGACCAGAGGACATCACTCGTTTATATTCCACAGATCCATCCTAACGACGTTCATCCCCCCCTGACAATATGGAAATAAAGAAAGATACAGCAGAATATCCGTTCGAAAGCCATTACTAACTGACCAATGTCAGTTCACACGTCGCCACAATTCCAAACCCACCATGATAATTTTTCTCCCCTTCAGCCTCTGACATGTCGTCTTATCGTCACTCAAGCTCGCAAACTCGGCACGCTGGACCCAGTAGCCAAAGAAGAAGACTAAACTGGGAACGGCAACGCCCAGCGATTACCCACAACGGGAAGAGTTGCCTTGGGACCACTGGAGGCGGGCTTGCGGTCTGGTATACTGGTAGCATCAGGCACGGCAGACGTGGCGAAGGGTCCGGCATATCTAGATTGATAGTAGTATCATACCTACCAGGTAGTACTAATATCACCAGCTGTAGGAGGGTTGACTATCCCGCAAAAAGTATAAACAGCTCCCTTATACGCTGGTGGAATAGTAAAAACCAGAAATGTAGGAGACAGCTCTGTGGACGAAGTCTGACGTCTTTCGATTATCCCAGTGGAGTGAAGCGATGTCGGCTGTCGGACATGTCTGTGTACATCTCCGAGACGTTACAATGACCGACCATCTCCGGGACTAAAGTTTCCAGCTGGGTAGAAGTGCACCACTCTACGCCATCACCTCGTCTGCCTCATACAACACTTGCCTATATGTATCCCAATACACAAGGAGCCTTGTTACAACGAACACGAACTTCAAGCATTCTCGAATTGTCGATTGACTAGCAATCTTGAATCATCGACTGACTGGCGAGTTGACACTCACTCAGCATTGCCCTCTTTCGGCAAGAAGCCGCAAAGCCCCAACATCCCAGTCTCACATTTCCTCATTCAGATAGGTACATCTATGCTGACAAACCGATGCCCAAGTCCGAGAACATCTCGTATTCATTGCGTAACGAGGCCTGATCTCTTGAGGCTCAACTGAAAGTCAGCCACCTGACTCGCATGGCCTCAACGAAGCTCGGCATTGGGTTATGCTGTGTCACTAATGTCCCCTCGGTCTGAGCGTAGAGTCTCCGGCCCTTACGGCGGCTGGTTTTGCGATTCTTGACCGAGAATGTCCCTTTCCGAGGGCTCAGGGTTGTCATGGGTCGGCGAATGTACATCAGTATCGTACGTGGTAACCTCACGTAAACGACTGGAAACAGGAGGCACAAATGACGATTTGGGACCCCGGGGTGTTCTGCGAAATTTGGGCAACTCCATCGGAGCTATGAATACAAAGTCTCGTTAGCATCACTTCGTTGGTCCATATCGGGTTTGAAGCATGAATAGGAAGACTGACCAGGGTCAACATCCTCATCATCAATAGTATCGTCATCGTTGACAAGAGAGGCAGGCGGTAGCGGCGGCCGAACATTTGAGGACGTTGCCGCCTCCGGCGGTGCGTCGACAGAGCTATACGAATCGGGCGGCCAGATCAAAATGTCCGGATTGGGTTGAGGGTAATTGATCCTACCGAAAGACGGTACATGCTTTGCCTTGCCAGATTCTCTCGGATTGGCCTCTTCTGCCTCTGCGACATCAATGCGGCTACGGCAATCGGGACATTGCCATGCCCGTGTTGTTGCTGTAGGAAGGTTGACACAAACTAGATGGAACCACTTTCCTTGGCAGCTCTGGTAAGGTGTCAGGAAGATGTATGTCTCCAGACGCGTCTGTTCACAATGGATGTCGGAAAGATACTTACGTCGGTATTGTCGCATTGTATCATATCGCCAGAGCCAGCTTCGCGGCAGACGTCACACAGTATCCGAGTCGAATCGGTGGCCCTACCATTGTCATTCACCTCGGCAGCCTCCTTTGACCCCTGACCCCCCTCTCCTCTGTCTATTTGAGTCTGGTTAGGGCTCGCAGTAGCGTCTTGATAAACACTTCGGACTCTTTGCAAGAGCGGCTCGTCGAGTAGTTGGAGCTCTCCCTTAGCTATGAGAATCTCGAGTTCGTTGATCATATCCCTATCTGCGCCAAACAGCTCCTTGGCTGCCGAGAAGGCCGCCTGGGCGGAGCGCGCGTCATCCCGGGTGTCTCGGAGAATTTCGAGTACTTGTCGGTATACCTGAGGGTTGCCACTAAAACGATTCTAGAGAGATTGAGTTACTGGGAGTTTGACATGAATGACTGGTGAGCCTACTTTGACCTTGGTCACCCCGCTTTCAGTTGATCCAACCTTCTCGAGCTCAGCCCTGTCTAACTGAGTCTTTGGCGCATTGTTTGCATCAGCAGCTGAGTCGCCAGATGTCCGTCTTCGTTGCGAATCTCCTGGTCGCTGAACCTCAATAATGACCGGATCGTTGTTTGGCGCGTGAAACCGCACCCTTGAATGGTCGATCGCCTCAATCCGATATTCCGGCGGGAGGATACTGCCGAGCTCTTGGGTAACAAAGGAAGGATAGCCTTCGAACAACTGACCAATGTTCGAAACGACTTGGTATACGTCACTGATGGAGTTTCTCTAATAAGCTTGCTATTCATGCATGATTTGGTGCATAAGTCAATCCTACTTACAAGTGCCTGATGAATCGCCTGGGTGTCGTCCTAGCTATGACGACGCAGTCAAGCTGTCCATGGCGGCACGCCGAGCACGGACTAGGGAATTTGGCATCGCATGTCATCTATCCAGTTGGTCAGCCCATGCACACACTTCGTTTACGGGGCGTATATGTACCAGTTCCATCATGCATCGTCCGCACGGGCCGCGCAGTATTGATGCCAGGATGTTAAGAAACCTGGTGTACTTGTCCGGCTGATCTTCGAATTGAGCCTTCACCGAGGCGAGAAAGCCATGGTAGTCCTGGAAAAATGGTGTCAACGGGTGGAATTTGACGGCTTGTCTCCGTGAGAGCTCCATACCTTTGCTTTCTCTATGTGCTGAGATTGGGTATGTCTATAGCGATCGGCTACTCTGGTGAACGACATGTCGCAAAATGAACACTTATAAAATCTTGGGTGTTTCTCCAACATGTCCTGGGAGCGAGTCTGCGATTTTGGTTCCTCGTTAGCTAATGAGTTGTCTATCAAGAAGGAGGCACTCGTGTCCGGATGTTGATGCCGAGGCTGTTGATCGGTATGAAGGTCTTTGGAAGTTGCACCATCTGGTCCGGTGCTGGTACCAGTCGGTTTTGCGTCAGCCAGGGTAATGTGTGTGCGCTTATAGTCGTCGTAGGCGGTTCTCAGCAGATGCTCTTCCTTTTCCCAGTTGGGTCCTTGCCGCCGGCGAGCAATCTCATAGTACGTCTCGCCCCTGAAGGCCCGCGTGGGGTTGAAATTTGTCTGCTTAAGGAGTAGTTCAATAACCTTGACATTGTTCTGTCCGATGGCAGCGAGCATCGGTGTTGCCACGTCTGCCGGTAATGTAGCTACCGGAGAAGGGTCCGGGTCGGCACCATCGATGCCTATAAGTTGCTGGAGTGCCAGATAATGCCCCTGTCTTGCCATAGCTATCATAGCCTCCGGATTTCCGAGGCCGTCCTGATTAGACAAACTTCGTACCGCAGCTTCTGTGTCACCCTGCGCGGCGGCGGGGCGCAAGGTTTCGCCATCCGAAGGCCTGTCGAGATCCCTCCTCTTGGCATGAGGATCTAGATCGAAGTCGGAGGAAGCTTGTACATTGTGCCTAGTCTCAGCATCTGTCGCATCGATCCCAGGGAAGTGAGCCTTGTGATCCCCATTACTACGACTATAACTGAACTTACCGGAGGAACTGATATCCGTAAGCTCTGAAGTGTCCTCAGACGCAGCGTTCGAAGAAATCTCCACAGGCAGCGCTGACAGCGAGATCTCTTCGAGGTGCTTCGAAAGATGCATGGTGACGGCCATCTTTCCGCTCCCTGTCTGCTCTTTGCAGAGAGCACACTGAGAAGATTTCCACTGGGGTTCCATCTCGTGGTCCAGTGCCAAATGAGCGATCCATTTCTCACGACTATCAAAGGTGCTGCTGCTATACGGGCATGATACGTCCAAGCACATGTACGGCTGGAGGTCGAGATAGATATGTCGTCTAGAAGGCGGTTAGTTTGTCTACAACATCGAGAACCGGGCTTCTTACTTCCAAGCCGAGTTATTGGTGATAACTACTGTGCGACCACAGGCAACACAACTGAAAGGGAGGCCCGACTTGGCTTCCTTCGAAAGCGGTGGTATTCGAACCGACTGACCATCATGGTTGTAACTCATTGTAGTTTCGGCGTAGGATACTGTCGGCGCGAGTGATGCGCCTAGGGACGTGCCGACGCCAGAATCATGGAACTTGCTGTCGGCAATTATAGTGCCGGCCTTGTCTTGCGCCTCCTGGGCCATCACAGGTAAAGGCAACTCTCTCTCTTGGGCGTCTCTCGTCGCTTGACACCGGAGATACCGTTCATAATTCGCCCTTCCTAGACGTGAGGCAAGCGGCGTGGCTGCTGAAGGGAATCTGTGCTCTATCCTGTCCGAAAAGAGCTTCTCGGGGCTCCAGGCAGAAGCTCTGGGGCCACCTGCGGCATTCTCAAGCTGAGTGTCGAATATCGGGTATTTGAGCAGGGGGTCAAGACTCGAGAGAACGAGGGTGTCGGTCTTGAGATCCTCCGCAATCTCATGGATGTCGTCATTTGAGAAGTCAGAGGCTGCATCGCTCGAGGAGTCATCGCTCTGGCGGCTGGACCCTTCAGCTATGATACCAGCTGCCTCTTCGATATTCGACTCGACGCTGGAAGATAGAGCTTGGAGTTTCTCCGAGACGTGGACCAGAGGTAATAACCCTATAATCGAAAGTAAAACAGTTTGTCAGGTCCGCCGTAACAGTCACCAGTGTGTCAATAAGCCACATACTTTCGACAAGCACGCGGCCAATGTGTAGCAAGTTCTTGAGGGTTGTGTAGCGAAGTTTCCGCGATCGATTGAAGACATCGTTCAGGCGGCCCTCTGCGATCCCATAGCCGTCACACCAAAGAAACAAAGCACTGCAGCTGCGTTCGAGGCTGATGCGAGCAGTTTGAGGGATTGGTGTTCGTTGCTGTCCTGAAAGTGCCGGGATGATTGCTCTGAAGAGCGCTATGAGGCTCCCAGAAAGGCTGGCAATCACGTTGTGGTCGGCGGCTTCCTCGACATAATCGGTGGGCTGCACCTTCAGCTGTTGCGACTGCCATTCCAGGATATTCACGACGGGGTCACAGCCAGCTTGAGATGGAAGGAATCCCGCCATTTTACCTCATTTCAGCGAGATGCAGAAGGGAAAAGGAATAAGACAAAACCACCATCAATCTACAAGAAGCTCCCTTCAACGAAGTGGTTTGCGAATGTGTGATCGCAGGTCCAGCATCGCAGAAAGATGGAGAGCGTGGCGACACCGGACAGACTACGCGAGGAGCACCATCGACCTCGATCTCGACCTCGACACAGCCACAGCTGGTGGTGCAGAGGTGTAGTACAAACAGAGTCAATGAATGTGTGCGCCAATGAGTTCAGGTCTGGTGCCTCGTGCAAGTCTTGGCTGCATTGGGCTGATTCGGAGGATTCAAGGCTGAGCAGCGTCATGCACGCTCCGCTCCGCCTCGATCGCCTGAAATCACTTGGAAATCAGAGAGGCTCACGTCTACTGTTCCCGTCCTCTGCTCGATAATTCCGCTCAAGCAGATCACAACCACGTTTCCTCCTGATATCGGCTCACATGCGACAGTCAGCAGCATCGACACCTCGTCAACAGAATGGATCCCGTATCTCTCACGCTGGGAATCTTGCCCATGGTTGGGAACGCCGTCAACGTATACAAATCAGGCAGGGCGAAGTTCAAGGTCTTTTGCCACTACTCTGCCGAAGTGGAAAGAATACGGAAAAAGTTTGGGGCGCAGAGGGATTACTTCCTAAACGAAGTCGAACTAGTCCTACGGCTGGTCCTGCATGATCAAGAGGTGATTAAGGACATGATGAAAGATCCTGCACACAATCACTGGAAAGCAACGAGCCTCGAAAGGAAGCTCGCAGCAGTATTGGGGAGGAACATGACGTCGCTGACTGACATTGTTAACGACATCACGGAGAGTATGGCAGCGCTGCAGAGAGCGTTCCAATGCTTCACGCCCTTGGAAGAAGAGCAGAAACGGGTAAGTATATGGCTTTGTCTGGTCGGCTATAGTTGCGGGCTCAGCTGTTAACCCAGCTCTACACTCAAGGATGAGCATCTCAAACGACGACCACTGAAAGACTCCATTCGCAAGCTGAGAAAGCGAGTTACGATAACTTTCGAGAAGAAATCGTTTGAAGATCAAATCGACCATCTCGAAAGGTCCAACGGCGGTCTTAGGCGTCTCCGAGAACAAGTCAGCCAACTTCAAAAACCCTCGCGTTATACTGCAAGAAGGTCTTCTGCGAGAAGTGGTAGATTGCCTCAGGAGTTTGGGGCATACGGAGCCGTAAGAAGGGCATCAAAGGCTCTCCATGAAGCATTGAAAACGGCTTGGTCGAGCACTCAGGCACCACATCTGGGGCACTTTGTCAGGCTCTTCCTAAACGCCAAGGCGGAGGCTGACGTGCAAATGGAGATTGCCATCCTATGCTATGGTGCCGAAATGCCGCAGAGAGCCCTGTTACAGACGAGATTGACAAGGCTCGAAGTCCGGTCGAGGACGAAAGACTCCATCACCTGGTCCAGCGCAGGGTTGTTGACTCCATCTTCCGAGGCGGATAGCTCGCAGAACGACCGGCAAAAGCGACGAAGAGTTAGATTCTCCAGCATCGGTGACGGTTCCGATGTCAGCAGCGACGCAGACTCAACGTCCTACGCCTCTACAGCTCCTACAGATTCTACGGTTGTTTCGGCAGACGACCTGCAGCTCACGGGCCACTTTTGCCGCGAACTCTCAAGACGCTGCTCGGCTCCAGGTACCATGTGCAAGACTCAAGGCCTAGGGCATCTTGACAGCTGCGTGCAGGAAGGCTTTCGCCATTGTTTCTTCCCTTGCTCGAGCTCCTGTGGCAACAACTTGGCCCTCGACAATGTGATGATGATGGATGAAGCACTCGGCCAGTCTGCCAGCACCAGGCTGACTGTCGTGGGTCAGCTGCAACTGGCTCACCGGCTCGTTTCTGCGGTGCTCAAGTTCAATTCGACACCGTGGCTCAACGAAGCATGGAGTGTTCGAGACCTTGCTTTTTTTAGACAAGGAGAAGACTTGACAATGTCCCTCCAGACGCTGCATTTTGGCGTAGAGTTGATTCACAGCAAGTCCGAGCCTGGGTATTCCATGTCCGCAATGGACGTCGAGTCGCCAGCCAACCTGTCACAGTCTTTTGAAGACGCACAATACAAGCACGGGGTGCGAAACATTACGCTCTACAGTTTGGGAGCCGCTCTGCTGGCAATTGGTAGGTGGGAGCGTATCGACCATAATGACATTGAAGGGGTCCGTCGCCTGGCATCGCAGCCGTGCTACTTGGGACCTGTATACCAGGAGTTGACTCAAAAAGTCCTCGACTGCGATTTCGGGTACGGTAAGGATTTGAAGAAGCCCAGGCTCCAGGAGGCCATTTACGAGATGGTTGTCTTGGAGCTGGAGTCGATGATTGCGACGCTCGATATCTCTGATGAGGAGTAGGAGATATCAGTGCACGATGTGCTCAGGGGCTTGAGGTATGCAACGTTGAAGTGCATGACTGATCGTAATCTCTTGCCTCTTAGATAGGAGCGTGTATCGAGACGTCGGGTACCATGTCCGGGGCTGGATCTTGAAAGATCGGGATAGGTACGCGTCAAGGGGCGCCCATTCGTGGTGAAGACTTGTATAATACCAGGCGTCCGCGTCATGATAATAGTAAGAGGCCTGTCATCGCACACGCACACGATTACTTGTCGCCCCTATGGCAAATTAAAGGGATAGCAGAAACAATGGCCTTTACAAAGATGCCGTCTTCAAAACGAATGCCTCCTGCAAAGATGCTATTTTCTCTCCCTCTCCTGTCGAGTCATGTTCAGTTACTCCGACTAGCTGCCATCAATCTCAGCATGCGCATACGTAAGCCACCAGAAATGCTTGACGGACCATCCCGAGTCTCGAAGTGCCAGGATAGAGCTCATTTCATGCACGCCAACCAATCACATCAATCGTCCCCACGACTCGTCGTTTGGGTACATGTGCCGTATTGCGCGTATTCGAAAGCAAAAGAAGCGCTTGGCGCTGCTCAGCTTCGGCTGTTCCTAGTGCGCAAATGTCTATGGCCCACGTTTCAAAGGATCGGCGCTAGGAAGTCAAAGGGAGTCAGGGATTCAGGCTTTTGAGTTTTTGCGTTGCTTTGGCGTGGGTGCCGTATTGCTCGTACAGGCTCGGGACTTTGACGAAGGTGATGTCTACCTAGTGCCGTGGTGAGGCTCGGGTAGTGGTTCGGTGTTGAGGCTGTGGTTGGTTTGGACTTGGACTTGGTGGTTGCTTCATGGTGCCTTTCTATCACGGCTGTGCAGAAGTACATAGATGGTTGACATACTTGACGAATTGGGATGAAACTGGCATGAAAATGTAAGCATGAAATCGAAGGATTCATCGCAGTCACGATGTAACTGAGCATTGTTTAAGCATCAAGAACATCAGTCAACTGTTGCTTCAGTTCGAGCGAGGTTCACACGTCTCCGGTCCCATTCGGGAAGTACGTGGCGCACACCAGCACCAGCCCCACAGCTGGCTCTTAGCGTCCACCACCTTGAACCGTTGCGGGCCAAACCTGGCGCTGCTAGCCCGCCAAGGTTAGCGGGTGTCCTCACTAAATGCCCTATGACAGGGGGGATCCTACGGGGCGTTCAGGGCAGCTGGGGCTCTCCACTGGATCCTATCGCTAGGTGAAGCTGCCTTTCACTGCCAGCCACTGACAACACCAAGTCTTCCCACCTTGGGACATCATGGCGCAGCATTCTTCAATTTCCCCTTTACTTCAGGCCAGCAGTCCAGGCCTCACAAGTGCGAGGCCAAGCCAAGCGACATGCAATCCACCCGCCTGACCCCTGTCTGCCTACGCGCAGATCAATGCTATCCGTCATGGCGGCCGTTACGACTATCTGCGGGCTAGTTTGTTCCTCCAAGGCTGAGACGATAGGTCGGAAGCATTGCTTTCACTGGTATTTAAAGCGAGCCGCCCTTCCATGATGCTTCTTCTGTTTGTCAAGCACAAGGCTGCCTCAATCAGTCCTTCTCCTATCGCCAATTCTCACAGGAGGATCATCGACGACTTCCACTATCCATCACCATCTCCGTCTTCGTACGCACCATCCAGCTGCGCATGGTAGACACCAAACCACGTTCCGAGTTACAAGGGCACTCCCCCGTTTCTGCCCATCATGGCCCTCTACACGCAGATCTGGGCTTTGACTGAGAAGACGCTCAGGATCATCCTCACTCGTCACGTCGCCTCGGCCATCCACAGCGCCCTCGTGCTGCCCATCATCCTCACTCTGTATATCGGCATTGGCGAAAAGTTCACTCAGCCCAACGACAAGTTTGGTATCGGCTCTCCAGCCAACATTCTTTCTCTCGAAGCTGCCCTCTCCAAGGCTAATGGAGGCCGAGACACCGTCGTCTTTGTCAACAGCGGTCACACTGGCGGTGATATAGAGCGTGTCATCAACTCACTCTCCGATACCGTCAAGGGAGCGGGCAAGAATGCAACAACGGTTCAGGACGAATCCGACTTGGGATACATCTGCCGAGGAACTATCCGCGGCACTTCCGACTGCTACGGCGCTGTGGTGTTTTACTCTTCCCCTGACGAGGGCAGCGATGGCTTCTGGAACTACACCTTGCGTGCTGATGCCGGTCTTGGCAACAGCTTTCGGACGGACAAGGGCAATAACGACGCTCAGGTATACGCGCTGCCACTCCAGCGAGCCGTTGACGCTGCCATTGCTGGTCTCACGCCAGGGTCCTCTTTTCCCGAAACGACGCAGCAATACCCCTATACCGAACTGACCGAGGACGAACACCAAGCCGAGGTGCGGCGGAAATACCAAAGTTCCTTCATCAAATACCTCAGTGTGGCTTTGATAATTGGCTTGATTGGTGTCTGCTATCACATGCCTGGTTTTGTTGCTACGGAGAGGGAAAAGGGCATGTCCCAGCTGATCGATGCCATGATGCCCACTCGCCAAGGCTGGCATCGCCAATTTGCCAGGCTCATCTCCAGTCACCACGCCTTCACCATTGCCTACATGCCTGGTTGGATTGTCGCTTCGATTGTTGCGAGGACCACCATCTGGACAAATACGAGCTTTGGCATTTTGATCGTCTTCTTCATCCTCGGCGGCGTTGCCATAACCTCCATGTCGCTTCTCGGAGCATCGTTCTTCAAAAAGGCCCAGCTTTCAGGAGTTGTCACTTCTGTCACCTGGATCGCGCTCTCAATCGTGGCCCAGGTCGTTCCGCGCCCCAGCACTGCGGCGGTCGCCATCCTCAGCTTGCTTTTTACTCCGTGCAACTTCGTCTACTTCGTCATCTACATTGCTCGGTTTGAACAGGATGCCAAAGCGACCGACCTGATACACGCACCTTCGAGTGGCACGTCCAGGTTGCCTGGTATTGTTCACTGGATCTTCTTCATCATCCAGATCGTTGTGTATCCCCTCGCCGCGGCTTTTGTAGAGCAGACTCTACATGGTGTGAGCACAGGAACACGAGCCTCGACAGCCCTCGAGAACACAACCGACGGCGTACAAGAAACGGTCCGCATCGAAAACATGACAAAGATCTACAAGCCAACCTTGCTGCGCAAATTCTTCTCCTTTGTCTCACCACCAAGACCGGAGGTGGTGGCTGTGAATAACTTGACCCTGACGGCCAAAAGGGGGGAGATCCTGGCACTGCTTGGTGCCAACGGCAGCGGCAAAAGTACCACGCTCGATGCCATTGCTGGTATCAATGATTTCACGAGTGGAAACATCTCCGTTGATACGTCCGGTGGCCTTGGATACGCCCCCCAGCAAAACGTCCTCTGGGATGAGCTGACCGTTGAGGAACACATCCGGCTCTTCAGTCGTATTAAGAACCCTCTCAACAAGACGCCGGACACTGAAATCGCAGCTCTGATTGATGCTATTGGGCTTCGCGCAAAGGCAAATGCTTGGTCAAAAACTCTCTCTGGAGGGCAAAAGAGAAAGCTGCAGCTGGGCATGATGTTGGTGGGCGGAAGCTCTGTCTGCTGTGTTGACGAGGTCTCTTCCGGTATCGATCCCCTGTCGCGCAGAAAGATCTGGGACATCCTTCTGAAAGAACGTGGTTCGCGGACAATCATCATGACGACCCATTTCCTCGATGAAGCAGACTTGCTTGCCGACAACATCGCCATCATGTCCAAAGGGAATCTGAGGGCTGAGGGCTCTTCTGCTCAACTCAAGGACACTTACGGTGCGGGTTACCGCATTCACGTTCTGAACCCGAGGAGCTTGGATGAAGTACCCGATATTGAAGGCGTCACGAAAAAGGTCGGCACAAACAGCGTCACTTACCTTTCGTCGTCTTCGGACCAGGCTGCCAAAGTGATTCGGGTCCTGGAAGCTTCGGGTCTTTCCTATAGAACGTCGAGTCCAACCATTGAGGACGTCTTTCTTCACTTGGCTGAGGAGGTTCATGGCGATGGCTCCGAGAGGCAACCCAATGTCGTCACCGAAAAGGTTTCCAAGGTTGCGAGCGATACGCCCATGGCTAGCGAGAATCTGACACTGCTCACAGGGCGGCAGATTGGCATGATCCAGCAGACAGGCGTGCTTCTGAGGAAGCGTTTTACCGTCTTGAAGACGAATTGGCTCCCTTATGCCGCCGCTTTTCTGGTCCCCATTGTTGCCGCTGCGGTGATACAACTCCTAGTTCGCAACGATACGCTGGTTGGTTGTTCGCCCATCCAGAGGAGCAGCCATGCATCAAACGATGATTTCTTCAAGCTCTTGGATACCGCCCATCTTGTGGGAGGCCCATCGTCCCAGGTTGGTGACTCCGCTGTGGAAGGCTTATTTAAGCCAGTCCTACCCAGCTCAGGGACCTCCCGGAGACGTGACAGTTCTGCTTTCTTCGGCAATATCGCCGTTGATCTCGTGGATTCACTCTCTTCTATGAAGGACTTTGTCGAGAAGAACCGGAGAATCGTCACGCCTGCCGGTCTATGGCTCGGCGACTCCAACTCCATGCCAACACTTGCATTCAAGACTGATAATTCCTCAATGTACTCGGCGGTCTTGGGCCAGAACTTTCTCAACACGATCCTCGCCAATACTACCATCGCAACTTCATATAGAGAGTTCGACTACCCCGTGGCTCCTTCGACAGGAAGGGGACTGCAACTCGTCGTCTACTTTGCCGTTGCTTGTTCCATCTTCCCCGGCCTCTTTGGTCTGTACCCGAATGTGGAGAGGTCTAAGAATGTTCGCAGCCTACAATATTCCAGCGGCGTTCGTACGCTACCGGTCTGGGTTGCGCACGTCATCTTCGACTTTGGCATCATTCTCGTGCCCATGATCTTGTTGGCCACGATCTTGGTCGTGTCTTCAGACTCGTGGTACCATGGGGGCTATCTGTTTCCCATATTCATCTTTTACGGTCTTACAACAATCATCGTCTCCTACCTATTTTCTCTTCTTTGCGCAAGCCCAATGGCAACATATGCCATGACTTCCGTCGTTCAGTCAATCGGTTTCGCCGTCTACGTTATTGCGTACCTCTTCATCCTCACCTTGTCGCCGGCCGCATACACCGATCGAAACGTCCTCATTGCACATTGGATCATTGCTGCCATCTTCCCCACGGGTTCCCTTGTACGCGCATTGATGGTCGGCCAGAACATCTTTTCGACGACCTGCGACAACGACCGACTCCAACCAAATCCTGCAGCAATGACTGCCTACGGCGGCCCTCTGCTATACCTCATCCTCCAGGCCGTCTTCTGGTTCTCAATCGTCGTCTGGATCGAAAGTGGCGCCGGCCGATATACCCCCGAGAAGGCAAAGCCGTCCCCGGAGGTCGACGACCCCGAGATCACAGAGGAGCTCGTCCGCGTCGATAACCCAGACGGCCCATCCGACGGCCTCCGCGTCGTACACTTGACCAAGGCCTTTGGCAAGAACACGGCCGTCGACAACATCACCTTTGGCGTCGACCACGGCGAAGTATTCGCCCTCCTTGGCCCCAACGGCGCCGGCAAGTCCACCACAATCTCCCTGATCCGCGGCGACATCGCGCCGAGCCGCAACGGCGGCGACGTCTTCGTCGAGGGCGTCTCCATCACCAAGCACCGCGCCGCCGCCAGGGCCAAGCTGGGCGTGTGCCCGCAGTTCGACGCCATCGACAACATGACGGTCCGCGAGCACCTCCGCCACTACTCGCGCCTGCGCGGCATCCCCGACGTCGACCACCAGGTGCCCGCCGTCCTCCGCGCCGTCGGCCTCGAGGCCTACGCGGACGTCATGGCGCACACCCTCTCGGGCGGCAACAAGCGCAAGCTCTCCCTCGGCATCGCCCTCACGGGCAACCCGCCCGTGATCCTCCTCGACGAGCCCTCGTCGGGCCTCGACGCCGCCGCCAAGCGCATCATGTGGCGCACCCTCGAGGCCATCGTCCCCGGCCGCAGCATCCTCCTCACCACGCACAGCATGGAGGAGGCCGACGCGCTGGCCACCCGCGCCGGCATCATGGCCCGCCGCATGCTCGCCCTCGGGTCGACCGACACGCTGCGCCACCGCTTCGGCGACACCCTGCACGTCCACCTCGTCGCCGCCACCGCGCCCCATTCGTCCGCCGCGGAAATGGACGCCCTGCGCGCGTGGGTGTTGAACAACTTCCCCGGCGCAGAGGTCGAGCATGAGACGTACCATGGACAGATGCGCTTCTCGATGCCTTCGTCCGCGGTGCCGCTGCTGCCGGTGGGCGCGGGAGCCGGAGCCGAGGCCAGAGCCGGAGCGGCGGATGCGAGTGAGAGTGCCAGGGGACGGCTTTTGATCATGTTGGAGGAGCAGAAGGGATATCTTGGTGTTGCGCACTACAGCGTCAGTCCGACGACGCTCAACGAGGTCTTCCTCAATATCGTTGGGAAGCATGACGTTCAAGAAGAGGGGTACACTGCGACGGATGGAGAGAAGACGCCTTGGTGGAAGTCGTCCATCAAGCTCTTCTAGACATGGCTGACATTCCCTTTGTCAGAATTCTGATTTTTTTTTTATATAGTCGACATAGACGTGATATCATTGTTTGAAATACATACATTAGCTAGCTTACTTTAATAATCCATATACTCATTCCTTTCCAAGCCTCAAAAAGTCGCCTAGTTACCCATCTCATACACCGGTCCTCCCCCATGCAACTCCTGCGGCAAATGCGTACTGCCAGCCATCTCTGGCGGCTGTGCATGAGCCTCATGATACGCCTGTCCCATCGGATGGGGCGGATATGCATATGCCGCCGGCGGCTGAGGATATGATCCATGAGACAGCTCAGCCGCATTGGGATGTACCGGAGGCGTCGTCGTGGCAGCAGATCCCTGGAATGGCGATATGCTCGAGACGGTGTGGGGGTTGTTCGAAAGCTCGCTGGGCGTCGACAGCGTCGTCGTGGATGTAAGCTTCGTAATGTCGACAGGAGGGCCTTGGGTGGGAGGGACTTGTGCTACTGCGGGCGCGGCAGCTGTCGTTCCTCCATCTCCTCCGGTGGCAGCGTTGCCTCCCTTTGCCTTGTGGAGGCAGAACTTCCAGATGGCGGCGGCTACGAGGCCGATGCCGGCTACAGCGCCAACGACAATGCCAGCAATGGCGCCTCCGGAGAGTCGCTTTTTGTGCTTCGGGAGAGCTCCAGAGCCGGATGAGCCACCTGAGTGGGCAGAATCCGACCCTCCTGATGACCCGCTG
>JAMAKC010000088.1:0-60111 GCA_023628735.1 Trichoderma sp. PF4103 | reverse complement strand
AATAGTTATTAATACTATATTATTTTACTACTAATAGCACTTATACCTAGATTTTAAATAGGCTTTTATAATTACTTTATATATAAGCTAATATATATTTAATATCTTAATAATAAAATATAAAGGCTTAAATACCTATATTTAGTATTAAATTAATAATATATTTTATAATATAGTAAGAAAGGCCTATTATAATAATATAGTTATTATATTAATAAGTTTTTAATAACACTTATATAACCTTAATAATATCTTTATATATCTTTAATAAAGTAATATTAATATTAGGCTTATAAAGTTATATATAAAATACTTAGTTAATATAATTTTAAAAAAACTAGTTAATAACCTAAGTATAATTATAAGTATTAAAAAACTAATAGCAGTATAAAACCTAGCCTTTTTAAAAAACCTTAAGGCCTTAAAACACTTCTTAAGCTTTATAAGCTCTTTTTAATATAATATCCTAAAATATATAATAATTATAAAACTACTTTAAATTAAAAAGACTATACTATTAAAACTTATATATATATAGCACTTAATTAAAAATAAGGATATAATAAAGAAAAACCTAAAAAATATAATAAATACCTAAAAGCAGCTAAATAAGTATAAGTAAAATAAATAAACCTTATAATACTAATAGCTACTAAACTTAACTTATTTAATAAAGTAAAAGCAGCTTTAATAAAATATATTATTTTAGTTTTTTTTTTAGTAAACTACTAACTTTTTATTAATTTTAATATATTATATAATAGTATTAGTATTATAATATACTATATTAAAAATAAGGTTATTTTAAAGCTTATAGTAAATAAGAAAATTACTAAATATTTATTATAAACTGCTATATAATTTATTTACTTCTTATTTAAAGTTTTAATAAATATAAAAAAAAACTACTAATTATTAAAACTTAAAATAGCTAGTTATATATAAATGCTTTAAAAAATAAAGTATTAAATTAACACTACCTTAAAACTGCTTATTATTAATTTTACTAACTACTACTTTTTAATAAATATATAATACTATATTAATATCTTTAATACTACTAGTTAAGTAATAGTAAATAAAAAACTTATATATATACTTAAGTTTACTAGCTAATTAAATATCTAACTAGTTTATAAATTAAAAAAGGAATATTATATTCTTAATATACTAAGTAAACTATAAATAACTACGCTTATATAATAGCCTAATAAAAAAGCAGAATTAAATAATTTACTATATACTTAGTTAAAAAACTAAATAAATACCTTAAAAGCTATAATAGTATATATATAAACTCCTTTTATAAATATAGTATTTTTAAATAAATAACTTTAACTATAACTATAAGCTACTATATACTTTCTTAATATATTACTTAAATTTAAAGTAAAACTTTAATAAGGATATATATAAGATCTAGTATAAAATAAAATACTAAATATCCTTTAAAAAAACTAAAGCTTACTAATAAAAAATTAGGCTATACTTTTATTTATTAAATATAATAGCTTATTATAAAAAAAAACTTTTAAAAATTTAGACTGCCTATATATCTTAAAAAACTATAAGTAAGATATTTTTAATATAGTATATAATAAGAACTATAGTAGCTATAATAAACTAAGTTATATTATTAAAATATTTTATATTTATAAAGGTCTTTAAAAACTATAAAAATACCTTTAATAATATAGAATTTATAAAGTCTATTAAAAATACTACTACTAGGCTTATAAAAATCTATAACTAATCCTTTTATTACTATACTTATATTATATAATTATACTTAACTTCCTCTTAATATTACTAAAAACACTTAATAAAAATAACGCCTTATTAATTATAGTAAATAAATTTAATAAAAAGGTTATTTTAAAACCTATTATTAAAATAGCTAAGGCTAAGGAAGTTATTAAAAAACTAATTATATATATACTATATAAAAACTAAAGGCTACTAAAGATTATTATCTTAAATAAAGACTTAAAGTTCCTAGTAGTAATTTAAATAATATTATAAAAGACACTTAATACTAAACTACTTTATAATATAGCCTATTATCCTTAAATAAATAAATAATTAAAATACATAATATAATAAATTATATTAATAATTTAAGTATATATTACTAGCCTTAAGGATATAACTTAATAAGAACTAATAGTACTATATATTTAATTTATAATTAATAATACTAAGTTAGCTATTATATACTTATTACTAAATAAGATAGTTAAAGGCTTTATACTTAATAATATATTTACTATTCTTAATAATATATCTATCTAGCTACTAGACCTTTTTAAAATAAGACTATTAATGCATAATACTATATCTATTACTATAATTATAATAAAAAATTATTATAATAAATAATATATAATAAAATTCTTTAAAGTTAATAATATAATATACCTTAAACTAAATAAAGGTTATAAAATCTTAACTATAATTACTTTAAAATATAGTTTATAGTTTATAAAACTCTTTAAGATTATAAAATAAATAAGTAGATTAGCCTATTAACTAGATATCTTAATATAATAGTAGGTATATTTAGTTATTTTTATTAATTACTTTAAACCAGCCCTTATAAAATATTAAAATATTTAACCTCTAATATTAATATAAACCTTAAATATAACCTTAATAACTATTATTTAAGAATAATAATATAATAAAATAATATAATACTTAATAAAGATTATAGGCCTCTTAATAGTAAATAGTTATTAGCTAATAGTAAATAAAATAAAAATAAATATAGCTAAACTCCTTTATAACTAGTATTAAAAGAAATACTAAATAAAATCTAAAAGGTATAATAATATTATAGCAGCTATAACTCTTATAAAAAGCCTAGCAGCTAATAGCTTTTTAATAATAGTATAACTAGCTATTAATAAATAAATAAAAAAAAAAAGAAAAAAAAAGTAAAAGTAAAATAAAAAAGAAGTAAGAAAAATAAAAAAAAAAAATAACATCCCCTTACCCTCTAACTCCTTCTTTAATTATAAGCCTTTTCTTAAATTATTACCTTTTAAAACCTAAAAGATATTATAAGTAAAAGGCATTATATTTATAAAAGGTAAAGTAAAAAAATATAATAACTTAAGCCTTTATAAGTATAAAAAGAAATATAGTAAATAAAAATTACTTATACTAGGCCTATTCTTAATAGTTTTTAACCTATTTTAAAATAACCTTATAAATAAAAAAGCAGACCTTAATAACTTTATTATAAACTAAAGTAAATAAGAACTAAAGATATACTTCTTTAATAACTTTTAATAAAGTATATTAAAAATATTATATACCCCTTAAGCCTAGAATAATAATAGTATTATTATTAATAAAGTAGGAAAACTATTACTACTACTAGATAATAAACTTAAAACACTTAATTAAGATAAATAGGTTATAATAATTATAAATAAGGATTTAAGCCTTATTATATAAGTAATCTTAACTTATTTAACTATAATAAAGCCTAATAAAAGAAAATAAAAAGTATAATATTTAATATATATTAAGCTATATAAATACTTATTAAATAAATCTAATAATAGTAATAAAATATTAAAATATAAAAACACTTTACTTAATATAAATAAGCTATTTATAAATAAGTTAAACCTAAATCTAGTTATAGCAGCAGTTTAATAAATAATTATTATAGCCTTTAAATAAAACTACTTAAAGTAGTTTAAAAAAAAGCAAGAACACTTTATTACTTTAGTACTTAATTAAAATATTATTATTAGCCTAATAACCTATAGTATTAATAAAAACTGCCTTTATAAAAATACCTTAAAATTAGTAAATTAAGTTCTAGTATAAATACTATATATTATATTTAAACCTAATATTATTATAAAACAGTCTTATTTTAATACTATTATAAATACTAAACTATTTTTATATAAACTAGGCCTTTTTAATATTATTTTATAAAATATTAAATAAATTATTAAAGGAAATAAGTAATAAATACTACTACTATTAATTAAAGAATATATTTAAAAATAATACTTAACCTTAATACTAATACACTTAAATAAAAAACTAAAAATATTAATTAAGAATACTACTTAACCTACTACCTTATTACTAATATTTAAAAAAACACTAACTTTTATACTAATAACTAATAATAGGTTCTCTTTAATTATATTAGTAAGTAAGTAAGTAGTACTACTTTAAATTATAAATAAAATATAAACTAAATTAATAAATAATAAGTAGATTATAATACTTAAAACCTAGATTAAATAACTTAAAACTAAGTTAAAGGAATAAGTAATACTAATATTAAAGGTAGATTTATATAATAAGACCTTTATAAAAGAAAACCTAGGATTAGTAAAATATATAACTAAAGTAAAGGTAAAATATAGGCTTATTTCTAATACTTTATATAATTTATAAAACTATATTATAAAGTTAATAAAGAAAATATAAAGTTAGTATTAAGATATATAATAAAGGCATTGCCTTTTTTTTAGGTGCTAGAAGATATAGCATATATTATATAATATATCTATATATAGACTCCTTATAGGAGACAGCAGATAGTAATAGAAGCAAGCTTCTCTACTGTATACACGCTACAGATGGCCTTGCAGCAGGATGATCTAATTCGGCAACTTGAAGTCTCATGCTGGCTCGAGTTGACTATGGCTTTGTGTTGTGGCGTCCAAATTACATAGAACCGTTGTACAAGGTTAAGAACGCTGCCATCTGTGAATGTATGACTGTCTCAACAAGGAATTATCCGAGACATAGTTGGCTCTCTGATGGAGTGCCTGCGGACTACAATAACTGCTTGAGCCCCTATCGCGCATTCCCGCCTGTCTTTTCAGCAATGGCCTCTACAGCTTGAGACATTCTTTCTCACAATGGCCGGCGACAACGACAGAGACTGCCCTGTCCACTTCCTAGAGAACAAGACGATAGTAGTTGCAGGGGCAGGCCTTGCTGGCTCTGCTTTTGTTGTCGGCCTTCAGAAACTCTGGAGTCCGGACCTCGTCCGCCCAAACATCATCATATACGAGCGCGATGCGCAAGACGTCGCTGCCCGAAGAGAGACGTACAATCTGTCTCTGACGGGCTATGACGATCACGGTGGCCTTGTTGCGCTAAAACACCTTGGACTGCTCGACGAGGCCCTGGGACACGCTGCCTCAGGAGTTGACGGTGCCGGTGCTTTCAAGATCTGGGACACGAAGTGGAGAGAGCAGGTTGCTTTCAGGAGGAAGCCCGCCCCCGGCATCCCGTCATCCAGCATCCGAATTGCTCGAGAGGATGTTCGCCGGGTCCTACACGATTCAATAGAACTAAGCGATCAGTGTGTCATCCACTGGGAGTCGCAATGTGTTTCTGCTACAAATCTCACCGATGGTCGCCTCAGAGTCCGAGTGGTTCGCGCAAACGGCGACGTGAGCGAACAAGATTGCGACATCCTCATAGTCGCCGATGGGGCGAGCAGCAAACTTCGACAAAGCCTTCGCCCAGACGATCCCCTCTGTTACAACGGCGCAGTCCTCAGAGGAGGAGTGGCAAGCTTTGAGGAGTCTTTGCCGTCGCAGCTAAGTGAGGACTGGGGCTTCGTCATCTCCCGCACCGGCGTATCTGCGTTTGTTTCTCCCATCGACAAGCACAGGATCCTCTGGACTGTTGGCCAGATGGAGGACCGGGTGCCCAGTCTAGATCGTGGCTCGCTCGATCAAGCTCAGGCCGTTATTGACGACAGTCTTGAGCTTGCGTCGCACATCGCAGAGCCCTTTGCCAGCATTGTCAAACGGACAGATCCCAAGACGGTGTTGCTCCTGAACTCGCGAGACAAGACGCCTTTCCGGCATGGCGAGATCGCGACTGTATCCGCCATCTTCCTCGGTGACAGCAACCATGCTCTCAGCCCGTTTGCAGGGATCGGAGCCAACCTGGCACTGGCGGATGGATGGGAACTGGCACGCCAGATGTGCAAACACCGAAGCCTGGGTGAGGCTGTCAGGGCATATGACGATGTCAGCGTGCTGAGAGCAACACAGAGTCTCAAGCGGTCGAGGCGAGTCATCAAGATGGCCCATAGCACCGGCTGGCAGTATTATCTGTTTTGGTGCATGTTGTTTGTGGGCAAGGTTGTGAGATGGATATCGAGCAACATGGCGGGGTGAACATAAGGTAGATCCCGGTAGACAAACTCTTCGTTCACTGTAGGGCTTGAATTTTCACAAGCATTCGATCGATTTTCCAAGAGTGAACGTTCCTGATCATCTCAGTAGAGTTATGCTCAGAAAATAAATGATTTGACTGATTGAATATCCCAATCGACCATGGGCCAAAGCAAAAGGTACTCGTGATCGATGTGGCCTCGCCTGCACACAGTGTCCAAGACTGTACGTCTGCGTATCTGGCGCCACTTTACGCGAGATAAGGCCAATCGCCAGCCATTATCAACTCCAGACGCGATCGCGACGCGGTGCATCTGCATCTTCTCTTGCAAGGGTCCATGTTCGCTCTCGGGTTTTCTGTGCCCTCAGTATCCCATGCCGTGTCGTCCAGTCTTCAGCTCGCCGCTTGGCTGCTGAGTTGTCCATTTTCTTATCGGTTCATCGTTTGAAGCATTCTTCTGCCATTGATTCTCGTCTGTTTCTCGTCCGCTCCGAAATAATCTCCAATCTGCTGCATCTCTTGCGCAGCACTTCTCTCCTCCGTTTCTGTGGCCGTTCCATCGCCCGTGCTCGGTCCGCGCTGAATCACGATGCCCAGTGACAAGGCAGCGGGCGCTGCTCGCACGCCAGCAAAGGCCGCCCGGCCAGCTGCGGCAGCCCCCTCCTCGACCAAGCAGAAATCCATCATGTCCTTCTTCCAAAAGTCCTCGCCCGTCTCGGCTCCCGCCGCAGCCCGCGAAAAGGTCTCGTCCGATCACCAGCACTCCTCCCCTCTCAAAGAGACAAAGGCCAACTCTCTGCCCAAGGCGAAGCCCTCTCCCAAGCTCTCCACCCCGGTGCCCTCCAGCGATGCCCCAGGGCCCTCGAGCTCGCAGGAGAACATGGAGTCGACCGTCAAGCGAACCAAGAGCAGGTCGATCAAGGCCTCGGATAGCGACGTGGCGCCGAGCAGCCCAGTTAGAAAGGTTTGCGCCCGTCCCCTTGTTGACGGCTCTTCAGTCACACGCTGCTGACCAACGCTGTGCAGGGGAAAAAGGCCATCAACTATGCCGAGTCCTCGGATGAGGATGAACCCTTCGCCTACGGAGCGGCTTCGCAGGCTCGGCGGCGTGGTAGAGCTCGCAACAATGTTGTCGACGACGAGGATGAATATGGCGGAAGCGAGACGGCCGGGCAAGAAGAAGAAGAGGGTTCGTATTGTCGTACCTTAGTCGCCAATGGCAAAGACATAAAGAGCTGACAATAGGTCTGCAGATGACATGGACGACTTTGTCGTGTCAGATGAGTCTGATGGAGAGGCTTCTCGATCCAAAAAGAGGAAGCGTCCTTCGAAACCCTCATCAGCGCGCAAACGCACCAATCTCTCACCTTCCGCCAAGGAAGATACGGTGCAGATCACGTCGACTCTCGACGACATGGACTTGGACGACGTTCCCACCACTTCTACAGCCCAGCAGTGGTCCTACGACCCAGATTCTACCGAAAAGCAGCCCGTCGTTACACCGGCGGATCGAGTCGTGACAAAGGACCCCAAGATGAAGGAAAAGGCGTACATGAAGGAGCCGGACGAGCGCTACCCTTGGCTCGCTAACATTCGAGACAAGGAAAAGCGTCCGCCCACGGACCCGGATTATGACCCCCGTACCATCTTTATTCCACCAGGTGCCTGGGCCAAGTTTTCTCCCTTTGAGAAGCAGTACTGGGAGATCAAGCAAGACCTCTGGGACACAATCGTCTTCTTCAAGAAGGGCAAGTTCTACGAGCTCTACGAGAAAGACGCAACCATTGGACACCAGGAATTTGACTTCAAAATGACGGACCGCGTCAATATGCGCATGGTCGGCGTCCCTGAGGGCTCTCTTGACCATTGGGTCAATCAATTCATCGCCAAGCAGTACAAGGTGGCTCGTGTAGAGCAGATGGAGACCAACCTGGCCAAGGAGATGAGAGAGCGGCAAGACAAGACTGGCAAAAAGGCTGACAAGGTCATCTCCCGAAAGCTAGGCTGCATTCTCACGGCGGGCACTCTGGTCGATGGCAGCATGCTCCAAGATGACATGGCTGCCTACTGCGTCGCCATCAAGGAATCCGTGGTGGATGACTTGCCAGCCTTTGGTATCGCCTTCACCGATACGGCCACTGGCAAGTTCTTTCTATCTGGTTTCGTCGACGACGTTGATCGGACCAAGTTTGAAACGTTCATCGCTCAGATTGGCCCTCGCGAGCTTTTGCTCGAAAAGTCGGGCCTGTCCACAAAGTCTCTTCGCATCCTCAAGAACAACACGAGCCCTACCACGATATGGACGCACCTGAAACCCGGCACGGAGTTCTGGGATGCCGACACCTCCAGAAGAGAACTCACCTGTGGGAAATACTTTGTCAAAGAGGAAGACGAAGAAGAAATCTGGCCGGAAGCCCTCCAGGAATGTAAAGACAATGACCTTGTCATGTCTGCCATTGGTGGGCTTGTGTCCTATCTCCGGTTCCTCAAGCTGGAGGCCCCCCTACTATCACAAGGCAACTTTGAGGTGTACAAACCCATCCAAAAGAACGGCACCCTTGTTCTGGATGGCCAGACCCTGACCAACCTGGAGCTCTTCTCAAACACTGTTAATGGCAACACTGACGGCACCCTGTTTGGTCTACTTAACAAGTGCATCACTCCCTTTGGCAAGCGTCTGTTCCGCCAGTGGGTCGCTCACCCGCTGTGCGACATTGATCGTATCAACGAGCGTTTGGATGCTGTCGAGTTGCTGAATGCCGATCCTTCCATTCGCGAGCAGTTTGCCTCCCAGCTCGTTAAGATGCCGGATCTCGAACGCCTCATTTCGCGCATTCACGCCGGTGCTTGCAAACCCGAAGACTTTGTCCGCGTCCTCGAGGGCTTTGAGCAAATCGAGTACACAATGACTCTTGTTGGCGCCTTCAAGGGTGGCAATGGCCTGCTGGATAGGCTAATCTCGGCCATGCCCAACCTTGAGGAGCCGCTGGCTTACTGGAGCTCCGCATTCGATCGACGGAGAGCTAAGGAGGAGAAGTTGATGATACCAGAGAGCGGCGTGGACGAAGACTTTGACGCCAGTGTCGCTCGAATCGAAGAGATCAAGCGTCAGTTGGACGACCTGTTGACAGAAAAGAAGACGGAGCTCAAGTGCAAGACCCTCAAGTTTACCGATATCGGCAAAGAAATCTACCAAATCGAGGCGCCCAAGAGTGTCAAGATTCCTTCCAGCTGGCGTCAGATGTCTGCGACCAAGGATGTCAAGCGGTGGTATTTCACCGAGCTCACCACTCTTGTCCGAGAACTCCAAGAAGCCGAGGAGACGCACTCCCAGCTGATCCGGGAAGTTGCGTCCCGCTTCTGCAAGAAATTTGACGTTGACTATGAGACGTGGCTGAAAGCCATCAAAATCATTGCCCAGCTGGACTGTCTGGTCAGCCTTGCCAAGGCATCCATGTCGCTTGGAGAGCCAAGCTGCAGGCCACAGTTTGTCGAAGAGGAGCGCAGCGTCTTGGAGTTTGAAGAGCTGCGACATCCCTGCATGATCAATACGGTAGACGACTTTATCCCCAACGACATCAAGCTTGGTGGCGATCAGGCCAAGATTAACCTTCTGACCGGTGCCAACGCGGCCGGTAAGTCGACGGTTCTCCGAATGGTAAGTTTTGCCCACCTCCATTTTCCCAACGATAACCCCCCTTCGTTCATTTTGAACCTAACATCGTCATAGTCGTGTATTGCCGTCATCATGGCTCAGGTTGGCTGTTTCGTTCCGGCCAGGTCAGCTCGCCTCACTCCTGTTGACCGCATCATGTCCCGTCTGGGAGCCAACGACAACATCTTTGCCGCGCAATCCACCTTTTTCGTAGAACTCTCCGAGACAAAGAAGATCCTCTCCGAGGCCACTCCCCGCTCGCTCGTCATCCTCGACGAGCTGGGTCGAGGAACGAGCTCATACGACGGTGTCGCCGTCGCACAGGCTGTCCTGCATCACGTAGCAACTCACATTGGCTGCATCGGCTTCTTCGCGACGCACTACCACTCTCTCGCCACCGAATTCGAGAACCACCCCGAGATTCGTGCCCGCCGCATGCAGATCCACGTCGACGACGCGGAGCGCAGAATCACGTTCCTGTACAAGCTAGAGGACGGCGTCGCGGAGGGCAGTTTTGGCATGCACTGCGCCGCCATGTGCGGCATCGCGGACCGCGTCATTAAGAGAGCTGAAATCGCCGCAAAGGAATGGGAGCACACCAGCCGGCTCAAGGACAGCCTGGACAAGGCCAAGACGGGGTGCTACATTCCGCTGGGCATTCTCAGCGACGTCGGTTCGCTGCTCGGGGACAAGGGGGACGTGGGGGCCCAGGGGGTGGACGTTTTGCTCAGGGCCATTGAGAGCCTGTGAATGAGTTTGCCTTTGCGACTTTTCGTCTTCTTTTGGGGTTCCGTTTGCCATGGCATGAAAGGCATTGCGAGGAAGTTCGTTATTTCACGACGCGGAACGGGTGTATATGGGCTTTTGTTATCAGGGATTTGTTGATGGTATTTTCGAGAGGCATCCATGGATCATGCGTTGCGGCTTCGGGCGTAAAGAGAGGTGCATAAAACGTACAATAAATATATATTAGACCAAGAACTGCACACAACGAAGCACGTCTATCTGTCCATGAAACTCATAACGATGCAAGTAACGCGCCAAACACTCCTTTTCCGGGGCCAAATACAACGCAAAACAAACAACAATCTCTTCCCATACGAAGCACTTGCCAACGCATGAAACAACTCTACCAAATCATCGACAAACCTCTAAACAAAACAATCCATAGCACAAATCCTGCGGCCAGCGCAGCACCTCTATCCCGTCTTCTGGCGTTTCCTCGTCGATCGTCTCACCGGCGCCACCTTTCCCGTATCCTTCTTCTTGATCACCTTCTTCGATAACACAGCGTTTGCTTTCAGAACTTTCTGCAGCATGGGCGTCTTCTTCCTCCTCAACGGCCCCTGAGCATTCATCTTGCCAGCTTTCTTGAGAGCAGACTTCGGGGTTTTCCTGGGAGGCGTGGGAACGGTCTTTTTGCTCGCCAAGGCAGAGGAAGGCCTGCTCTTCCTCTTCCTCTTCCCGTTCATGTCCCTGTCCGATTCCACCTCGTCATCATCATCATCAGACTCCATGGCACCGCCCTTGCCCTCGCGATACGTCGGATCCGCCACCGGCTTCAACTGGAACTGCTGACGTGCTTTCCCAGCGACGGGAGCATCCGCCACGTCCGGGGCAGCCCAACCGTTGGGCAGAGGAGAGCGGCCCCTGTACGGCGGCCAGGGGATGGACCACCAGTCCCTGTTGTCGTCGTTGTTGGGGTCGGAGCGCCAGTAGGTCCCGTTGGCGTTGGTGACGTTGAGCGGGTACAGGGTGCGCGCGTAGGAAGGGTATCGGCGGAGGAACTGCCTGCGGAGGTTGCTCAGGGGCTTGGGCATGACGGCGGCGGGGATCCAGCCGCTGCGGTTGGGGAGGCGCTTGATGGAGCCTATGCCGCGGCGGATGCCGCAGCAGCGGGTGGGATCGTGGTGAAGCTGTGGGGAGGAAAGAAGGTTTTGTCAGTTTTCCATGTCTAGGTACAGGGGATACTTTTGCTGGTTGGGTTGGATGGCTTACCTCGATTTCTTTGGCTCTTCCCAGTGGGGATCCGTCTCTGTTGTGCTTCTTGGGGGCCTTGCGGAAGCACTTTGAGCAGTAATACTCGTCGGTTGGTTCGAAGTCGGGGTCATCGGGGCCGAGCACCCTGTGCCAGTTGGGGGATGGATCGCGTCGAGGAGGTCTGGCTCGTTGTCCGTCCCTGTCGCTCTCGCTGTCTTCTTCGTCGTCTTCGTCGGCTTCGTACTTGTAGTCGCGGTCGCCCTGCCTTGCTCGCTGTCTGCCTCTTGGTTTGCGGCGCTTTGCGCTTGAGGGGTTGCCTTGGAGCTCGCCGTCTGATTCTTCGTCCGACTCATGTCCAACTGTTCCGTCTTCTTCCCCGAATTCGGACCCGTCGTCTGGACCAGAGTATGAGTCTACAGAATCATGTTCGTGCTCAAAGAGTGTGGCCTCTTCTTGGATGTGACAGCTGGCTTTTCCTTTCCTCCCCTTTGCCGCTCGTGGATTTGGGCTTGATGGTTGGCTCAGGGACTGATCAGAGTTGTTGCTGTCGGGGACATTGTGCGCGGATGTCGTGTGTTCATTCGACGGACCACCCTCCTTTGGACTTCCTGCAGGCTTTGGTCGTTCAGGTGATTCATGAGCTTCATCGAGGTCCATGTCTTCCGAGCCAGGCTCCTCCTCAATGGGCTCGAAGCCAGCTTCGGCGTTCTGCAATCGAAAGTTTCTCTGCTGCTGGTGGAACGCAACAACTTCGGGCCTCTGCAGGGGAGACGCGGCAGCCCCTTCCTCGCCACAGCACGCAGCCGTATGAGCTGCGTTGCGATTCCAGTCTGCCTGAGTCGTCGTGTCCTTGAACCTGAAATTCTCCGTGAGGTTGCTCACATGCGGTCTCGGCTCGTCGACGTCCATTGCATCAGACGGCGGATTCGTAGACGGCGGCTTCTCACATCTCGCCACCTTCTTCAGCGGTATGGAGATGGTTCCTTGGCCGTCGAACCGCCGGATCGTGGCCTTGTTCACACCGAGAGCCTCCATGAGCATATCCCTATGCTTTTCTCTCATATGACGGTGAACCTTTTCGGCATTCCAATGTCCCGGAATGATGTCGTTGCACCACATGCACTTTCTGCCGGTGTGGGAAGCCTCCAAGTGTCTGATCACGGCTTGCTGGTTATCGATGCGGTAGGCGAAACGGCAACCCTCGTAGGGGCATCTCATGGTTCGTTTCAGGCACAGGCCACGCAAGTCCCAGGCGATGCGCTGCAGTTCCCCTTGTTCGGTGGGCGTCAGGATGGCCTTTGAGATCATTGGCATTCTGGGGCCTGTGCGGAGCATGTGTTCAACAGGAGGCGCGTATGTGGGAAGCTGAACGCCGGAGTTGGCCAGCCGTGGCTGTCCGTCATGATTGAAAATGCTGGGCTGCGCAGCCCACGCTCTTCGTCGTAGCTCGCTATCGCCTGCTGCGGTGCCCAAGCGACGATGAAGCGTGGTCGGGCTGGCATGGGTGGTTTCCATGGGCTTCGCCTCTTCAAGCGGAGGCTTCGGGGCTGCTGAAGGGGCCGGGCTGATCGTCTCTTGAACTGAACTCTCAACTGTGTCGCTGACATTCTCCTGAATAGGCGCCTCCTTGTCTCGTCTCTTGGCCGCCTGCTTCTCGGGATCCTCGGTCATAGACTGGATGCCCGCGATTGATCCATACCGAGGCCCCCAGACGCAAGACTTGTCGACCCGAGCCCGCCAATCGAATGTTGCCGAGTCGTGAATCTTGATGTTGGCCACCGACGTTGTTATCCTGGCACGAACGCTGAACCACTGTTCGTCTGTGGTTTCAGGTCCAATCAAGAAACACGGCGCGTCAAACTTGGCATTCGCAGGCTCAGAGTTCAACGTGGGTTGGATGCTGATGAAGGCATCACCGGCGTGCAGCTGTTCGTGGCGTTTGTCATCGAGCCCAGCGCGAGACATCAGATCAGTCACAGACCGCCGTAGATCATCCAGTGTGGAAGACAGGGGTGGCATGCGCACACGATGCTCGGCTCCGTCGTCTCCCGTTGCAGAAAGGAAGCTCTGGTCCTGCTCCCACTCTGGATGCAAAAGAACAAAGGGATTGCTTGTAGCGACAATCTTGGACAAAGCTGAAGCGAAGCTGATCTCGGACTTCTGGGGCAGATCATCGGACATTCGGATGGAATAATATTCCTGGTTCCTGTTGATTTGGGAGCCCAGCGTTGCGCGACCATCGAGCAAGCGCACATATTGGAGGTGCTTGGCGCTGTCGCCGAAGGCTGAAGAGATCAGTTGTCGGATGAAAAACAACAAGTTGGTGAAAGTATCTTCGCCGCTCTCAACCACCGGTAGGCTGCCAGTGAAACCAAAACCAGGCAGCACAAAGGCAATCTCCTTATCGCCAAGCTTGCTGCATCGCAAGCTGGAGAGCGTTCCATCGCCGACGGAAATCAGTGACAGGATGTCGGAGGAGTTGAATGCAGATAATCCATAGAATGGAGGAGCAGTGGCGAAGTCGGAATCGCATTGGCCCAGACGAAAGAAGGCATGGTGAAATAGGCCCTCTGGCCGTCCAAGCAGGACCTCGAAGGCGGTTCTCAAGTACTCGTTGCACTGGTCAGCGCCCCATCCACACACTGCTTCCTGAGATGGGGGAGAACCGTGAGAGCCAGGGAAACTCAAGTAGCAACACGAAGCGGGAGCACCTGTTGTTCGGGAACGTTCCTCTTCAGGGTTGTAGAGGACACAAGAGACAGTGGTGTTGAGTTGTTCCTCGCTGGGCTGCCAATGCTCGGGAACGGACTCCTTTTCAAGTTTGACGAAGAACTTGTGCCGATAACTTTGGGGGATCTTTCTTTCTTTGGGGGCTTTTGAGGCAATTAAGTGCAGCGTCGTACTGTCGCGCGTTAGGGGGAGGGAGTCATGGATGGTGTCGACGGTGTTCTCCTTGTCGTCGAAATGTACGATGGAGAAGCTTCCGCAATCTTGAGGCCCCAGAGAGAGCAATCTTCTGATGGCATCCTCGTACGTCTGCCGGTCTCCTGGGATGAAGGGCACCCGTCCCTGATACCCATAGAGGTTGATCCAGTTTCCGTCATCATGGGCTGCTTTCTTCTCTGAGGAGATGTCTTCGTCACTGCCCATCTCTTGCACGTTGGAGTCTTCGGATTCTGAGCTGGGGCCAGCTTCAACGGGACCGGGCTGCTGTTTCATTGGGAAGCGTACATTGCTGCCGTCTTCATCGTCGTTGCCGTCACTTTCGTCGGAGCTCAGGCCGCTGAAACTGTCCTCAGCCCAGTCTCTGTCGTCATCTCTTCCACCTCCTCTGAGGTGTACATCTGGCTGTCCCCCTCCAAGCTGCCCTTCCCTCGGCAGTGGATCTCCCCTTGAAAGTCGCTGGTGCTGTCTCACAGGATCTGACGAATCTTGTTGACCTAGAAAGCTATCAATAGGCAGTCACTTGAAAACGAGTCGGCAATCACCTTACCAAGAAGCGTCTCATCCCCCCAATTGCGCTCTTTATGCGCGGTCAGAAAATGCAAAGGCGGATCAACAGCGCCTCGTGGCGGCTCCGGGTTTCGAACGTTCATATCAGATGTCGTTTCGACCAAGGCGAGATCTTCCGGCTCAACAGGAAGTCCAAAGTACAGCATTGTCAATTTGGTGGGAAGATCTGGCGTGACGCCTTGAAACCGGCCTTGTAAGAGCCGGTGGAATCGGTAGGTGTTGTCTTCTTGTATGGCCTTCAGGATGGCCGACTGAGAGAGGGCGAACAGACGAATCTCGTGCGGTGTAAAGAAGGCGGAAAGAATTCGACCAAGCGTCGTGTCGCCATCGGTGAGGAGATTCTGGAATGCCTGGCGTACGTCAATCCACTTTTTGTCCATGGGAGAAACGGCGACATCAACTCGCTTCTGGGCTTCTTCTTCAGTGACAGCCGAGAGGCAATCAGAGCCACCGAGAAGAGCATCTCCGGTGCCAAGTTTGGTGTTCATGTTGTAGGAGTGTCTGAAATAGTAATTGCCTACGCATCGGGTTGGGGGAGCTCTGGGGGATGATCAAATCGTAGAAAGGGTGACTGCGAACCACTCTAACAATATCGCAACGAGGGTATAAGGACAACAACCAGTGTTGATGGGGATTTGAGAGAAAATACCATCCGAGCATAAGGGAAGCAAAAGATCAGGGACTCGAAGAAACAAGACTCGTGGAACGAGAGGGATTAGCCTGGAGTTGATATAATCCATGGTTCGCGGTATGTCAAGGGTAGCAAGCATCCATCATAGGGATATTTTTGGGTCATGCATAAACATCTTTGTCGCGCTGCCAATCTCTTGTGAAGCTTGTTTCAGGCTTCCTTTGTCGTTTGAGTATCCAGAAGCAGAAGACGCACCCGCAATAGCTGTTCAACTATGCAAGAGTCATTAGGATGAAAGCAACAGAGATCCAATTCATGGTTTCAGTGTACGACTTGACAAAAACTCACACTCGAAAGCTTGCAGTTTCCTTCCTCATGTTTCCAGCGCCATGGCTGATATATCAGCTGTCCGGTGAGTTGTCATTACAGTACTCTCGTGCTGGAGAGATGTTCTATGCTCGACCGACATCCGGGCATCCTGGCTCCCGGGGTAAGCCATCGGCTCATTCTGTCTGCCTTCTGTTGAGTCCCGTCCTCTCCCAGATAGGCGGTTTCTTGTTACAGAGTTCTTTGATCTACCGCATTGTTTGTTCAACAATGGCTCAATACACCTGTTTGGTGACAGTTGGCCCTTGCGGCGCACAGATATTCTGCAACTTCTTCTTTGGTGCCGCATTCGGGAGTCCTTGAGAGCAGTCAAAAGAAGCTTTGGCAGCGGTTGACCTTCTGAGTCAATGCTTTCTCTGTACAGGCACGGAGACAATGATTCTGCCATTGTGTCAGCACTTCTCCTTAGCCGCCTTCAGAGAAGCCACTTACCTGCTTCACCAGTCCGACAGACTGTCTGAACATGCGCGTATCCTGCGATGTAACAGCAACCACAAGCTCATTCAATCAATGAACGACGCGCCTCCAGAGGCAGCTGCAGAAAAAGAATTGAGAGAAGATGAAGTGGTGTGAATAGCCATGAGGGTCCAACTACATCCAGATACTACCTAGGTATTACCCGAAAGTCTGGAAGAGTTGCCGTCACCTGGTACTTGCACGTTGAACTTCATCCTCAGGAGGTACCTCCCACGATCACGCCATATGAAAGATTGCGCATCAGTTTGAAGGGAGAGAAATTGATCCATCACCTTCAAGGCTGAAATTTGTTTCCATTTCCATAGCAGTGATAGTTAGGTAGGAGCAAGCTGTCGACGACTTGCCCCGGGACTAAGACGAGGCAAGTCACATGACGCAGCACGTGTGTCCGCCGATAGCCGAAAGCGGTAAAAACACCAAAACTCCAAAGCTCGCTATCCATCAGCCGATCAGCGCTGAAAATCGCCCGCCATCGCCGAAGCCGCAAGCCAGAAGAAACCAGCAAAAACACGGCGGGAGACGGACTGAGGCCTGCATGAGACGCCATGCGCCTTGATAGTCGGCGATTATGCGGTCACCATTGATCTTGGCTCTTGCGCCGGAGCTTCAGCTGCTGTCCAGGCGCAGCATCCGAGCTTCAGCTTCGTTGCGGGCTGCAGCATCGCCAAAATGGCTTTCCACCAGCCCCGGCTTGAACGCGCCCCGAAGCGCCAATGCGCCGCTGGGCGCCGTCTTCTTCCTTCAGAACCGACTGCTGGCCAGATCCAGCTGCCTTGACTCTGTCATCTCAAGGCGCAATTCACGGCAGACCTCGACCTCGACCTCAACCTCAACCTCAACCTCGACAACCCCGCCACCAAACGCTGCGTCGCAAGAGTCGCAATCGTCTCAATCGATCAATGACCTCGCTCCTCACCGCCGACGGCAAGCCCGCAAGCAAGCCCTCGCTCAATCTACCTCCTCCGAAGCTCCTCTCCCTCCCGATGCCTCCTCCCTCCTCACCTCAGCCGCGGCCTCGCAGCCCAAAGACTCCCTCCGCCGAACGATTTCCACCTTTCTGTCCCTCTCGAAGCCCCGCCTGACGGTCCTCGTCACCTTGTCGGCCATGGCGCCATACGCGCTCTATCCGGTGCCCGAAATGCTGATGCCGACAATGACCGAGACGCCTAGCCTGAGCCCACTGACGCTCTTTTTCCTGACGACGGGAACTGCGCTGTGCATTGCAAGCGCAAACACGCTCAACATGCTCTACGAGCCTTCAACAGACGCCAAGATGTCGAGAACAAGGAACAGGCCGCTGGTCAGGGGTCTGGTTTCGAACCGAGCGGCGGCATTGTTCGCCGTGCTCTGTGGAGTGGGCGGTGGTGCAGCGCTTTATTTCGGCGTCAACCCCACCGTTTCATTCTTGGGTCTTGCAAACATTGTTCTATATGCCGGCATCTACACGCCTTTGAAGGCTGTCACTGCGTTCAACACTTGGGTGGGCGCAGTCGTTGGCGGAATCCCGCCATTGATGGGCTGGGCTGCCGCTGCAGGTGAAGCCGCAACAAAGGACGGATCCTGGAGAGAACTGCTTTTGGCTAGCGATGGATCGTCCATTGGTGGCTGGCTGCTCGCCGGTCTCCTTTTTGCGTGGCAGTTCCCCCATTTCATGGCTTTGAGCTGGCCTATCCGCGAGGAATACAAAGCGGCCGGCCTGCGCATGCTCGCGTGGACGAATCCGGCCCGAAACGCGCGTGTCGCTTTGAGGTACAGCCTCGTCTTCTTCCCCCTGTGTATTGGCCTTTGTGCCGCCGGCGTGACGGACTGGTCCTTTGCCGTGACCAGTCTGCCCATCAACCTCTGGCTGGCCCGTGAGGCCGTCCGCTTCTGGAAGTATGAGGGGCACAAAGGGAGCGCACGGGGCCTCTTTTGGGCCAGCGTCTGGCATCTCCCTGGCGTCATGATCCTCGCGCTGCTGCACAAGAAGGGCATGTGGAGTCGGGCCTGGAAGAGCGTCTTTGGAGAAGACGAGGATGGAGAGTGGGAGGAGGAAGAACTGGATGAGATGGCGAGCATGTCTGCCCCGACAGCGGGCCAAGAAAAATGATGACATGAACCAAGACGGTGGTGATCTACCGCTCTTGTAGGAATAGCTTTGTCATGTCTCTGTACGAGTGAGAGGGGAAGATATGTATGTGTTTGATATAGTGCCTGAGCGGCTTATGTACAGTAGAGCTTTCCACGCACTCGCTGTTTGTACAATTAAATAGATGGTATTGGGTACGGCAATCCTGACGGATGACGAGCAAAAGCAGAGGGTTGCAGTTCAAAGCAAAGCAAAAACAAGATTTATAATTCCGTTCCACCAAGTTTCCGTGCATAAGATGCCTCTGTCACTATTATACATCGTTTGAAGATCGCTTCCAGATCCTTTCCCCCGTTTTCTTCCCCGGGGGCAAACAAACACAATCTGTATATCCTGTCCATATCTATCAGAAAAAAGAGAAACAACGACAAAGGGAATCCTCTCTCTTTCTCTTCTTTTGTTTCCCTAACTGCAATTCTTTCTCTCAGGATACTGGTAGGTAGGGGGGGATTAGGAGGTGTTGAAGACGACAAAAAGCCATGAAACGCCAGTGCCAACAAATGCAATAAGGAGAAACAAGACGCCTTAAAAAGAACGAGCAAAAGGAATGGAGGCATAGCTCATCCAGGGATTTGAGATGCCGTTCCGACACACGAGGTCAAAAGGAGGGGGAAAGGGGGGACAAGGGGGTAGCAAGGCAGCAAAACAACCAAAAGCAACGCCATGATTATAACGAAAGGCTTGTCAAAAGAGAGAGAAAAAGACATTAAAACTTGCCCCCGTTGGGACGATGAACGAGAGACTCAATGCCCATATCAGTCGACAGCCGCTGGCTATCCAAGTAAGGGCTGCTGTCCTGGCTGGTGCCGGTGCCGCCGCGGGACACGTAGCCGTGGCTCATGCTGGCCGTGGAGCTGACGCTCGACGAGTATCCGTGGCCGCCGCTGCCATAGTACGTGGGAGCAGCCATGCCGTAGGAGCTCTGGTGGTGCTGGGAATGAGGGTGGAGGTGAGAGTGAGAGTGAGGGGGCTGGAGATGCTGCTGCTGCTGCTGCTGGTGAGGATGGTGCTGCTGCTGCTGTTGCTGGTGGTGGTGGTGATAGCTGGCGGAGCTGGAAAAGGAGTGTGCGCCGGAGGAGCTCGTAGCAGGGCTACTGTAGGACGCGTCTAGTTCATCAACGGGGGTCAGGCCGATGCCGGAAATGCCGCTATCGTCGTCATACCCTGTGAGTGAAGCTCCCGTCTCGAGACGGTCACGGCGCGAAGCCGCGCGGGCGGCGCTCTGGAGGTTCTTGAGGCCGTTGGACATGCACTATAGTGTTGAAAGGAGAACACAATATTAGAATCGAACTTGTCATGCCTAAGGGGCATTGAGAAAAAGGGGGGACGGGAGTGGGAAGAAGGGGAGGGCTTACCTTTGCCTCAACAACGCTCCACTTCTCTCCGGTTCGAGCAGCCAGACCGCTCCAAATCTCCTTGCGCATGCTCATGTACTCCTTGGCCAGCGTCTGCATCTTGCGGGCGTCCCAGTCGTCGGCGCCCCGGCGCTCCATCAGCCGCTCGTGGCGCTTGCGGCAGGCGTTGGGCGTCTTGGACTGGAAGTACTGGTCCCTGATCTGGTTCCAGTTGAGGCCCTGCATGCGCGCCTGGAGCAGCTGCTGGTCGTCCTGCGGATTCCAGGCGCCCGAGCTGGGCCGGTGGTGATGCTGGGACGAGGACGACGGCTGGGCCGAGGAGGGCATGGGCAGGGTGGGCGACGGGGCGCTGGTCGAGTACGGGCCGTAGGGCTGCTGCTGCTGCTGCTGGGCGGCGAGCGGCGGGGGGATCGGCATGGCGGACGAGGACGAGGACGAGGGCATGTCGTAGTAGTTTGCCGGGAGCATGCGGGACGGGGCGTACATGGGAGACGGCGCCAGGCCGGTCTGGAGGCCAGTGTAGCCCTGCTCGCTCGAGTTTCTGGTGTGTCTCGCCATCATTAAGGGGGGAGGATGTTTGTCGAGATTTCGGTTGGGTTGGTTGATGCTTCGATGAGAAGCAGGAGAGAGAGATCAAAAGAGAGAGAAGAAAAAAGAAGAGTAAGAAGAAGAAGTTGCCACAGGTGGGGGGGTAGCAGTCGGATGATATGGCAAGATGATGCGAAAAGAGTCGAGTTGAGTGCGTTTGGGGAGAAAGAAGAAGAAGAGGAGGAGGAAGAAGAAGTTGTCCGATGCTGATCGATGCTTGGATGAGGTGATACGAGACCGGCTCGGTAGTCACTTTTGCCAAGTAAATGAAACAAAATTATTGATTAAGGTCGATATGACTGGCCGAGGCTCCTCGCGGTCTTGACCGAAGTGGCCTGCAGTGCGGTCTGCCGTGAGGGTCTCTGGGTTCCTTGTAAGAGGAGGGGGGTCGATCGATTCGTCTGCAGGGGGTGGGTTCGAAAAAACGTCCTCAAAAGAATGTTTGATGACGGTACGAATCTCCACAAACTCGACAGAAGTTCTTGAACAGTTCAAAGAGAGGGTGTAGAGTAATAACAACACTGAAGACGTAATAGCGAAACAGCAATAGAGTTGCAAAGAAACAAGAATCCGAAACCAGTTCGAGTGAAACTTGAGTTAAAGCAAAACACACAGAGAGACAAGGGGTAAAAGAAAAAAAAAAGAGAGGGAAAAAACAAATAAGAGGAATAAACACAGGGCTTCTGAGGAATCAAGGGAGACAAGAAGCAGGCTCCCGGAGGACATGGGCCTTGTTTTAAGCTCTGGCGATGCAGTCATCCGAGAGCCAGAGGATCAAGACGTGAAGCGCAATCCCAATACCACATACATACTGACAGGGCCCACCACCCGCCCCCCCTTGTGGGCGGCTGTCGGGATGAAACAAGGGAAGATCTAAGCCGGAAGGGACATGTGAAACGGAGCGCGTGTATCTGAAGAGCTCAGTCTGCCGACAACGGCTCGCTGATATTGGTCGGGCTGGCCCAGCGGTGCGCATATGGGCCACGGGCGGTTAGACAGGGGCTACCGTTTGGGCAAAGGCGGCTATCTCGTCTGGCAAGGCTGGCATATTGCCTGGGCTGTTCTACGGGTTCAAGCAGGAGAGAAATTGCGTATGCCAGAGGGAATTACGCCTGGTGGGTGTTGGGAAAGGGATGGGGGAAGGGGAACAACGGGTCAGTCCGAGGAAGCGCGCTCGCTACAGTCTCTATGGCGGCTACGAACGCTAACATGGACGAACAGGGCACATTCGCAGACATGGCCCTTGGAAATGTTTCATTATCGTTCATCTCGACGTGGTATCGAGAAGCTCACAGAGAGCAAAGTGGCATGTCCACAATGCTACCTCGAGCAGAGGACAAGGCTCAAGCGGTAAACCACCATCTCAAACCCCAGAGCCTTGCCCAACAATGACATCAAGAAGAGCAGAAAGGCTCCATCTCCAATCTCCAACCCCTGGAGAAACCCACAAACATCGGCGCCAACAGGAAATGAGCGGGATCATTGCATTGCATTTGCATTCTTCTTTGCGGCGGGAGGATCACCACCGTGGGGATGAGGGAGGGTTTAAACCGCCCGGAACGAGATGCTCCTCTTCCCCCCCAGGGCAAGACACCTCTTTTTTCGCAGGGGTAACCCCCGGTTTTTGCACATGGCAGACGCGTGGGGCTGCAGGGACTGTTGCTTCTTTTTTAGCCGCGCTGCCTTGCCAGAAGGGAAAGACCCTAGAAATCTGCGCTGTTTCTATGGAGATTTGTATGTTTGGCGATGGAGGCTGGCAAGGGATGCCAGAGTCGACATAAGAGGTACAGAAGTCGAAGTACCTGAGTAACCGTCCCCTTTCGTACTAGCGTGCAGGGTTCCACAAGCGGGTAAAGCGCGATTGGCCCATTGAGCGGCTTCAAGCGCGCGTCTGGAAAGGTCCAACTGACACTAGTCCGCAGACAGCCCTAGCGCGGTCTATTTCTGGCCGGCGGGGGTCTCGAAAGAAGCGCCGCGCTAGGATCTTACCGCGGTGGTCTGATTGGCCCGGCCGCGGCGGGTGTTCCGCTTGTACCTTGACGCGCAGAATCCGGTGCGACGGTACCTCGCCTGGCCGGGTCGCCGCAAGACCGTCTGGCGGCCGCGATTTTGCATGAACATGCGGGCATCGAGTCCATACTATTGCAGCTTGTCGATGAGCCTTTTTTTACGACCAAGGCCGGCTGCCGGGGGGGGGCTCCAGAGGGTAGCAGTAATGCCAGCAGACGTTTCAAGCGAGATCTCGTGGTGCAGAAGAGGAGCGCGTTTCATGCTGATGCGTCTGTTGGGCCGTGCCTGGAAAAAGGGCATCGAGGACCAACAACTACAAAAAGGCGCGTAACCCTGCTGTTGGTCCTCTCTGCCCTGTGTTGTTGGCTGGTCTTCCTCAGTCTGCATGTACAGTACCTCGCACGGCAAATCTGTACAAGCGAGCGCGTGTAATTATAGCAATCGCTCGGTCGGGGGTCGAATTTCCTGGGTCGCCTGAGCGTCATCACGTCATTTCATCTATTTTGGGTGGTTTTTTCCAATGTCTCAACGATGGCTGACAAAAGTCGTTTCGAGGCGTTGCGTGACACGGCGAGGATTTTGAGGCAAGGGAGGAAGGACCTTGTGAGTGCAGACTGGCATTTTCGGTGAAGAGTGTGGTGATTCGGCTCTCGTTTCTGAGGCGGCAACGGCTGTGTCTTGCTCGCCCTGCGAAAGAGGCTGGCTATTGGCCACGCGCTGTCAGAGCCCAGCCCAGAGACGGAGGCTCTGCGACTGTTGCCACCAAATTGATTCAGATGTTTGCGATCATGATGAAGCCAGGCGTTTGATGGTTCGACACGGCATACGGTGGCTGATACTTTTCTCTGCCGAGAGGGTTGCTCACCTACCCTGGAACCTGCCCCGAATTCATGTCTTTGCTGCCAGCAGACCTTTCCCCGTCGCTTCACGTCGCCTTAATGTCTGCTTTGGAGACATGTTTGATTCGGAATTGTTTAGATTGGTATCAGGTACGGCGACAGAAGAATACTCGACTCGCACGGCTTGCAGGATGCTGACTATACGATCCGTACACCAGCGAAGTGCCTTCAATTTACCTACCTGAGTATCCAACGATTGTACGCATCAGCGCTCAACACAATACAACCTGCAAACCTACCGATTCATCCTTCAGAAGCCAACAGCTTCTTCTTCTTCGTACAAGACACCTTCGCATGGTGTAAGTAGACATTGATTCTTGCTGGATGTCTTCATGCATCGACCTTTAAGCCGCATCAGTCTCAGCCAGACTCAGCTGTTCCAAAGACACCTTCAGCTCCACCGCCAAATCGCCGCCACGCCGAAAGAGCCTCAACCTCAACAGACCATCGCCACCATGACGACAAAACAATCAAGAAATCACAAACAAAACCCCCAAATAAACGGCCATCGCAATCGTCAAGCCCGATATCATTCTCGTTTTCCCCCGCATGCACAATGACAACCAAAGTCCACACGTCAGTGGGCCCGCAGATCGAAGCGGAAAGCCTAGGCGAAAGCCGTCAGCAAATCAACGGACTCAGCGCCCTTGACGCCCACACGGTATCTGAACCATGCCCAGATGAGCAAGACTCGAGATCTTGCTATCAATCTGCCCTATCTGTCTATCTATCAGTTCAGGTACTAACAACTTGTGCATGCCGGGTTCAAGCTATTAGTCACGAGAAAGAGATTGACTTTCGGCCGTGTTATATATGCTTTCCAATCTCGAATCCGCCTCACCCTTGGGCTTTCTCGCCGAGTTTCCGGATTTGAACATGGGCTGTAATCCCACGATACCGGCAATGTTTGGACAGTCTACCGTGGTATGTTGGACGTTAACAGAGGATATGAGAAATGTAGATGAGGTCCACGGGCTTTTCATCACGCGCGGAGACAGTACTGTGTCTGGCTGTCTTTGACGTATCTCGAATGAACGAGGAAACAACTCGGCCGGGAAAAGGCGACAAATCCGAAGCTTGTCAAAGGTCGAAACCTCCCGTAGTCACAACGGGAACAGCACGACACTAAACTGATAACAGGCATAAACCAGCGAAAGACACTAATCAACAAGCCGTCAAACAACGGTAAAGGAGGGGAACTAGTTCCAACTTTCCCTCCCCATTAAGCCGATCCATAAGACTGACTTTCCAAGAGAAAGCAGCAAAGAGAAACGAAGGGCTGGAGGCTTGGGAAGAAGAAGCAGCAGAAATCTGGGGAAGTCCGGGGTAACCCTGGCTTAGCCGTATCTTAGCGACCCCCCCGTTCGCGACATGGGCGGCCCTCAAGAAAGCGGAACGAGGCTCCATTCAGCGTTATCAGCGGCACGCCCTATCAAGCAAGAACCCCGTCGTTATCATCATGCTCTCTTTCTGTCTCGACCGGGTTTGCAAGTTTTCGGTACTTTGGACGAAGGAGGTTGCTACAAGTAGGTAGCTGTGAGTCCTTCCCAACTCTATCAAGTAATTGCGGACTTGCACCCCCCCTTCCTGTCTTCTAGGCTCCTTATCGCGTAAATCCCGTCGGCGAGGTGTGCTACAACCTATGGAAAGCTTGCACCTGCGATCAGGGTGTCGCTGAAGTGGTGGTTGTCGAAAGAGATAAGCAACGTCTAGTCTGCAGGGGTTCAAAGAGGAGGAGGTTGCAGACCTGCGTAACAACAGCTGTGCAAACAATCTGTAGCACCCACGTACTTGGTCACTTGTGCAAGTCAATGGGCAAGGTGAGGAGAAGGCCGAGGCAGGGCAGGGATATACTACCACATAAACCCCAAGGCGCCCGACCACCCGGACGTCTGTGTCTCTTGCTCCTCTCCTTCCCACTCCCCCCTATTGTACGCAGACCTGCTATTGAACTCTCATTGCCATTGATTGGGGGGAAATAAATATATCTCCTAAGACCTACTCCCAAGACTTCGACTCTCACAATCTGGGAATGCTGTCTCGCTATCTGCTCCTCCAGTCGCAGCCCTCGCCTCGCACCACGACAACGCAATATCAAAACGAGGCACATCCCAAAGACACGATAGACAAGAAACAACAACGACGACGACGGCTATTACCATGGCAAGCAAGAAAGCCCCCAACATCACCAAGCTCATCGACAACCACGACGACCTCGACACCGTCGACCAAGCCACCCGCGATGCCGTGGACCTCGCCGCCCTCGGCCACTCTCAGGCGCTGAGCCGCAAGTTCGACGTCTGGAGCATGCTCGCCCTCGCCTTCTGCGTCCTGGGCACGTACTCGACCGAGGCGCAGGGCCTGTCGAGCGGCCTCACCAACGGCGGGCCCGTCGCCGTCCTGTGGGGGCTCGCCGTCGTGACCCTGTGCAACGTCTGCGTCGCCGTGTCCATGGGCGAGCTGTGCAGCAGCATGCCCACGGCGCTGGGCCAGGCCTTTTGGATCTCGCAGCTCAGCCCGACGGCACCCGGTCGCTTCACGGCCTACATGTGCGCGTGGATCAACACGTTCGGGTGGTGGACGCTGACGGCGTCGCAGAACGCCTTCATGACCGAGTTCCTGCTCGGCATGAAGGTCATGTTCGACCCGGACTGGGACGGCGCGGGCAAAGGATGGGTGCAGTTCCTCGTCTACGTCGGCATCACCGTCTTCTTCACGGCCATCAACCACGTCGGCTGCCGCAGCGACCGCTTCCTGCCGTGGTTCAACAACTTCGTCGGCGTCTGGTACGTCGGCCTGTTCTTCGTCATCGGCCTGGCGCTGCTCATATCCGTCGGCGTCAAGGACGACCTCAAGTTCCAGTCGGCCAAGTTCGTCTTCGGCACCTGGATCAACCAGACCGGCTGGCCCGACGGCGTCACCTGGTTCATGGGCCTCGTCCAGGGCGCGTACGGCCTCACGGCCTTTGACTCCGTCATCCACATGGTCGAGGAGATCCCCGCGCCGCGCCGCAACGGGCCAAAGACCATGTACCTGTCCGTCATCTGCGGCGCCGTCTCCGGCTTCGTCTTCATGGTCATCTGCCTCTTCACCATCCAGAACCTGGACAACGTCCTGGACCCCCCCACCGGCCTGCCGTTCGTCGAGCTGCTGCAGGAGACGGTCGGGCTCAACGGCGCCGCCACGCTCGTCGCCCTCTTCATCTTCAACGGCATGGGCCAGGGGGTCAGCGTCTTGACCTCTTCCTCCCGCCTGACGTGGAGCTTCGCCCGCGACGGCGGCATCCCCTTCGCCGCGTACTTTTCCTACGTCGATCCCACGTGGCAGGTCCCCGGCCGCGCGCTGTGGCTGCAGGCGTTCCTCATCAGCCTGGTGGGCGTGCTGTATCTCTTCGCGAACACGGTGCTCGAGGCCATCCTCAGCGTCAGCACCATCGCCCTGACCGTCTCCTACGCCATGCCCATCATCGTCCTCCTCATCGTCGGCCGCGACAAGCTGCCACCCGGAGAGTTCCGCCTGGGTCGGTTGGGCATGCCTCTCAATATCATCTCCATCATCTACTGCGCCATCACGACCGTCTTCTTCCTCTTCCCTGGCGTGCCTAATCCTGCCCCTAGCGACATGAATTACGCCATTGCTGTCTTTGGAGTCATGCTGGTTGCCGCCGTTGGTTTTTGGTTCGTCAAGGGCCGTGTGTCCTTTATGCAGATGGATGAGCTGGAGGGTCAGGTTGTTCGTGAGCTCTCGTACGATATACCAAATCCTCAGACTGTCACAGCTGGGGACATGAAATAAGGGCTTGTATCATCGGGATTCTGCAGGGCGTCCTTGAGTTGCTGGGAGAATGTATAAAAAGACAAGCTAGGATGGAGTAATCAATGACATTGTTGTACCATGCTCATACCTTGGGCAACCCATCTGTAAAAGCCGGTTTCGTAGAGGCATCCTGTACCCGTAATTCTAATGAACGAATCGAAACACCCGCCGCTCTAATTGCTGTCGTAAAGAGTATACGCAAACTCACAAACCAAGTCCAACATCGCATGCAGCACTCCCTCCTCAGCCCAGAAATGACCCGCCGACGCAATCTCATGTCCGCGAAACCGAGACTCTGGCTGCGCACTCAGCCGCGCCACCCAAGCACGCAACTTGCCCACCGGGACAAAGATATCGCAATCTCCAAAGACGGCCAACGTAGGGTTCTGCACCAGCTTGGCCTCGGCGCTGGGATCTTGCTGAGGGATAGGCCTTCGCCGTGCGAATATCGACGGCAGCAGGGACATGGTGGCCAGGTGCGTGACGAGGCCTTGCAGCGGAGAGACGAGCAAGTACGCTGGCCGAGGCATGATGAAGCCGTTGATGGGCGAGAGCCTGCCATTTGCCGGAGTCAGACGATCCGGGCTCGCTGAACTGCTGTCGGGGGTTGTGTGTTGGCCCTGAGTTTCCCGCAAGATGTGCCTCTGCTTCTCAGCCCAGCCCTCGGCCCGGAGACGAATCTGAGCGGCATGAGATCCGCTGTCCGGGGAAGAAAATGGCTCCAGAAGCTCGTTAAGAGGCGGCAATTGGGTCGTGATCATGGCTCCGTAAGAGTAGCCCGCCATCAACAGAACAGGAGGTCGCTGACTGCACGTATTCAACCGCGTCTCATCGGCATCCCCAGCCGACACCAGACCATGGACGTAATGCACCATGAAGCCGACAAAGCTGACATAGTCATCGCGCTCCGGCCTCGCCGTCCACGACGTTCTCCCCCCAGACTGTCCTGCACCTCTGCACTCTCATATCGAATGCTCATATCATCAGCCACCAATGCCCAATCCTTCAATGCCCAGATCCCGCCACCAAAAAAACGCACCTGAAATTGAACGTCCCCAGCAAATATCCCTTGCGCAGCAGCTGAGCCGCCACCATGTCCACTATCCCATCGTCGAAGCTGCCGCCCAGCGGAGCATACGGATGCGCAAACACGGCGGCGTGTCGCTTCCAGGGCTCGGACGGCTGCGGGTGGTTGCGCGACAGCGAGGCTGGGTGGTAGATGCGGCACTCGAGTGGCGTGCCGTCGTGGATGCTGGGGATGGTTAGCGTGAAGGATGGCTGGGGCAGCATCTTCTTTTCTTTCGCATTTTGGTGCCGACGACGGAATATTCCAAGATGTTATGATTGTTCTTGATAATGGATCGTCGGTCTCTGTGGTGGAGATGGAGATTTTTGGTTGCTGAAGGGACTGGGGGAAGCTCCAATTATTCATCCGGGGAAGCTTCCATCTATTCGCTCTATCTGGCAGTAGCTTCGCTGTCACGTCAACTTTCACTCAGCAGTGATTCAAGCAGGATACCATGATATTGAGGCAAACAGAAACCATCACAAAAGAGAACGGAGTCGTGGGTATCTTTCTATTATATAACCAAAACAAATCTAGACAAAAACTTGTCGCTACTGATGTTTCTTGCTTCTAGCATCTAGCGCCTTCTGCTTCGCCTCCTTGACCAGCTTCTTGATCTCGTTGATGAGCCCCAGTATCAGCGGCACAAACACCGGCCCAAGCAACGGCAGGTAGACGGCAATCTTGTGCTCGTCCGGGAAATACAGCTGTCCCACCATGCTCTTCTCAAAGAAAGCCCTCTCCGCCTCTTCCTCGGCAATCCTCGCATGCATCAGTCCCTCGGGCCCGCCAAGATCGGCGCAAGCCAGCTCCAGGTGATGCATCGTCTTTGCGACACCATCTGCGACGCTCCGAGGGATAGAGATGGAGGGCAGCGCAAGAGACAGCCTCGCAAGGGATCCCAGAGTGGACGATGCACGGAGCAACAGGTCAGTCGATCGGATGCGACCCAGGGTAGAGAGCCGCAAAGGTAGAGATCCAGACTGGGGAGTGCCCAGCAGGGACAGCAGGTGACCACCGAAAGTAAGCATGGGCTGCTTCAGCTCGTCGACCGAGACGTGGCTGACCGTGTCCGGGTGGGAAAGCAGGTACACGGTGCCCCATTGCGGTATCATCCAAGACTGGGACGTCTCCGTCTCGGCATCCAGCGCAACCGTCTGGTTTCCAACGTAGATGACAAAGTTGACTGTTGGCGCCTTGCCAATAGATGGCGACAACGGCCACTCAGCAGCATTGATAAACGACGAAAGGTGCTCCTTACTGAGCACCTGAGACTGCACTCCAGGGACGGCGTACAGCTGAACTTGGGTGTCAATGGTGAAGTTGTGGATGGGGCGCAGAACCTCCAACATAGGCTTGATGTATTCGTCCAACGCGGCCTCGATATCCCACGTGTTAGGCACGCCATTGGCCGTGAAGAGCGAGAAGGTGAGATGATACGTCGGGGCGTATCGCAGAGATCGCGTCGTTCGCTTCGAGAGGGCCTCGGCAGCCTCGGCGCTCAGGCCTTGGGGGCGCACACCGGTGGACATGGATGATGTGGAGAGAAGGTATGATATGATGGACTGTTCCTCGGCAAAGGTCGCTCGGAGCTCGTTGGTGATGTAGGACGCAAGGGGTGACGATGGCGACGTGAGGGACGGAACGTAGTTGGGAGGGTAGGTGATGTCGAGAACGGCGGACTCTTGATTGAGCGACGCCGAAGTGCTCGTGCCCGGCTGGAGGCGGATCGTCAAGGCTGTTCGGAAGTCGTCCTTCGGAAGAGGCGCATTGCGCGGCGCAAGTTGCAGGCGCAGATGGTGGCCGGAGAAGTCGTTGAGATCGTCCAATGCATGCTGCGTGAGTCGGATAAGATTGTGCGCCTCCTGCTCCTGGAGAGAGTCCGCCTGTATCGAGATCTGGAGGGGAAAGACGGGTCGACACGCCTGTGAACCATCCAGCGTCAGTCGTGAGCGACAGAGCATCACTTGAGAGCCTGGAGTTTTGGAGTCGAACGTACCTTGCCGTCAGCCCACTTCAGCATGCTGTCCAGAGGCAGTTCGGCGCGGTAGATGGCCGTCGTCTTCCACCAGATGGGCAGCCCGAGCACCAGCACCACCAGCCAGAAGGACAGCACGACATATGACCGCTGCCTGACTGCCGACGGCTTCTCGGGAGGAGGCAACGCCGGCGCGGGAGAGGCAGAGGCAGAGGCGACAGGCGCAGGGCTGCCGGATGCCTGCGGCTGCTCTGCTTCGCCGGGCGCCATGATTGCGAGGGCAGCTGGAGCGGCGGGGATTGTTGCCGTCGGCGTGAGCTTTGGAGGTTCGTGACAATACTCTCTGCCTTGTCCAGCCGATCTGGACTGACCAGGGGTGAAGTGGCATCAACTCCGGTCATGGAACAGGTACACGCTCAATTGACAGAGGTACCGCGCAGTCACGTGAAATGCACTTGCTGCTGCCACAGCTTCCTTCCCTGCGATGACGAAACCACCAGATGAACTTGACTTCTTCACATCACCAGATTCTACTTCACTCTTACTTCGTTCCCTTTGTATCTGGATTTCCACCGAGCTCCTCATAGAATTGCTGCTTGACGTGGACAAACAATCGCTGAATAGCAGATTCGGCACCATCTCTTTACTACTACTACCTTGGTACTGCCAGTGGCTACAAGCTGTTTGCAAGCCACATTCGACGCCATTTGCCAGACCAAAGAAACCGTTTAGAGCTGACATGAGAACCAATCAGACACCGACAAAACATCCAATAACGCCATATCCGTTCAGATCATATTCTACATGTTCCGCAGCTCATCATCAATATCTTGCCAGTCATAGCGTCATGATGAAAGAAGGCAACACGAGCCCAAGGCCTACAGCTGCCCACTTCATCTGGATGTAGCTCGTCTGTCCCCATGGTATCAGCATCCTTTCAACTAATCTCGAAGAGATCGATGCCTTGACTCACCTGTCCCATTCGAGCGGCGGCCGAGCTGCTCGTCGTGGTAGTCGCGGCTGCGCTGCGGGTCACACTTGAACCCGCTGGAGTCTTGTCGCTCGAATCCGTGGTTCCAGCCGCCCTCGAGCCCGTCTCGGTTGGAGTCGCCGTGTCAGCTGCTGTGGTTCCCGGAGAACCATCGTCGGTAGCGGTAAAACTCGCCGAATCAGTCGGGACGGGGCCGTTTGTCGCGGGACCGGTTGTGGCCGCAGCACCAGCAAATTTGGTACACAGGCCAACCACTTCCGAATTCTTCTGCAAGGCGCTCCAGATGGTCGGATGAGCACTTTCTCCCGTGCTGACGCAGGTGGCCACCGCATCATCCCACATGTCTGGAGCATAGTTGTTGCTGCTGTCGTAGCAGAGACAGCTAGCCTGCTGCTCAAAGGTTGCCGTATCAAACCCGGAGTTGGCATTTTCGCACTCGGTCACGTATCGCTCCACGGAAAGACAAGCGTCGCCAAAGATGCCGTATCCCTGCTGCTGCTGAAAGTTGGCCATGCATTGTGCTACATCACCAACTGTGCTCTGCGAGCAGCACTCTGCAGGTACGCCGGTGAAGTCCGCTGTGCAGGAGCCAAAGCCATATGGCTCTCCCTGGCAAAAGTTCTTTACACATGCTGACGGGTGTGTTAGCAGACTGGCTCTGCCTTGGTTACGCCCATCTTCTGGGGTGACGACTCACTTGAGGCAAGCGAAGGGCTAGAGAAGTCGCACTTCTTCAGGACAAAGGTGCATGTTGTGAACTTGTTCTGAGCCGCCATTGTGCCTTGACCTGGTTCAACGCCTTTGACTTGATCTGCCCGTCAGCCATTTTCAGCGCCAAGACTGTGGCTTTTAAATGTGTTACTCTGACAGCCAGCACAACTCATTCTGCGTTTTGCTACGGGTTCTTGCACTCGCATATTCAGCTGGCAAAATTGCGTGCAAATAATGCGACGATAATGGCCGCGACAGACGAGACTATTGAGACTACTAGCCTGCGATTGGTGCCGATCTCCCAGGAACGGCACTTTCTTGCCGCCTACTTCCCTCTTATTCGGTATGTGAGCACATCTGACACTTGATGCCAGTATCATGAAAACCCTCTTTTGCTCGGAAGACGGGGCTGGCTGTGGCGAAGCTTAAATGAAGCGGCAACCAACGGCTGGGCTTCGCACTTAATAGCATGGCGTTGAGAGAGGCTGTAAGCTGGAACTCGGCCAGTCTACTTCCTGGCCATGGGGGATGTGCAACAACTTTCGATCACGTCAACTTCGAACGGTGGCGAAGCCGAGGTGTGATCGCTATCTGAGTCGATGTTAGTCTGTGATCTGAAGCCAGAGTCGTGATGTGATATGCGATCCAAAGGTACGTCAGGCAACGAGAGGGGGTTTGCATGTCGTCCGTGACGCAAAGCTTGACCAAGGACCTACAGAATCAATTCCACCTCCCAGTTTCTGCAGGTCATACCATCCGTGCCTCCATCAAGAGTATCAGTCCTCCAACACATGGAAAAACGTCAAAGGTTGCCCTAGACTTCAGTCCGATCTTCAAGGCGCTCCGTTGCTCATGGGACGCACAAACTGCGTCATGCCCCTTTGATGCGATGGCGCCACCCTGGGTATAACGCAGGACTGCATGGATGTGCTGCGCTGGATGAGAATCACGGGTGATCTCACGTTGTTGACGATGGAACCTGCATCGATTCGACGTGCGCAACCCAGCGCAGCGCCCATGTGGCACTTATGCGAGACATTTACATGCGAGCCGTGTAAGTCGCTTGGTGGCTTGTTGGAGACTGCGGTGATCAAAGAGCCGTTGGGAGCTTGGAAGACATTACGCTTGGGGGCGTCTACAAGCAACGCATGGAGAGATGTCTCCCCCTCCTCATGGGCCTGTAGGTGAAGGACTTGCACGACCTTAATGGCCTCCTGTCCAAGCGGTCTTCGTCCTCTACCGTGCGGAAGATTCACTCTGCTATTGCAAAAAAGCTGGTGCGAGCCTCTTGTAGCAGTAGTTCACTGTCGTGGCTATACTTGACGACTGGGCTGGATATGCTAATCGTATGAGACGACAGATGGGACAATGACATTCTGCAACGCATCCACAAGTCTATCTGAGTGTCCCAACGGCTGAAAAGAAGGAGAACAGCAGGGCTGCAACCATGCCAATTAGCAAGGAGTGGCCTTTTGGCTATCTTATAAGGGGGTCGAAAGCAAGTCTACTAATCCAAAGGGCCGCATCTTTGCTCTGTCGAGAATATTCCGGGAGCTGGATAATGCTATTTTCTCTGCAGATTATCCGGAGCCGCTGAGCCGAATCTACGCAACGTCCATTGTGACAGGCCTCACAATCGACACTTGCATGGAGTTCCTCTATCGCGTCCCCTAGAGAACGGCGAGCAGGGTTACCCTCGTGGGCGGTAGACTGGGGTGATGCTTCACAGATTGCAGCCGATCAGCGTGCTACTTGTCACAAGGAACCATTCACTGCAAGTCGAAAGCCGAGTCCAAGATTGCAGATTCCAGGGGCTGCGCTTCGGATCGAGGAACAAGGGTCCGCGGCGACTGAGTACAACGGGCCGGGCAATCGCTGGCGATCAAAAGCTGCCCGCACGATGCGAGGGACGAGAGGCTTCTATGCCACAGCACTGAGATATAAGCGAACGATGGGTGGAACCTTCAAAGTACTTCCGAGAATATACACCTTATGCCTTATACGGTTGAGTTCTTTGCCGGCTGCGTCGTTTTCACATCTTCTGGTGCCGGATAAAAAGCACGGTTCATCCATCGGGTACGTCTTACGTGACACACTCTCAGAGTTTCACACATCTGATGATATCAGAGCTGAGCTCTTGGAGTCAAGTCATCGTTCTGGCCTTGGTTGCAAGCTATCAAGACATACTCATTCAAGACATCGCAACAGACACTTACACCTTCAGGATCATCTGCGACAAAACTGCAGACGTACCTCGCACTCACCAAAGACTTTGGATCAAGGTTTCAGCTCAAAAAATTGGCCACGTGCCGGAGAAAATGCGTAGTCGCCACAGAGGAGAACGCGATTGGGCTTGTTTCGGATAGAGCAGACCCGGCGACGTGGTTGCGCTCGCCCCAGGCCTGCTCAGGCCAGCGATCCTCAGGCCAACCTCCGAGGGACGACTCTCTCCATGTGCCACGTATACATACTTGGCCTTACGGACGGCGAAGGAATGGGACGAGACTGCCGCAGGGAGGTTATGGTCGATACGACCAGCCATCTCCTGGCACCCTATCAGTGCCACCAGGTACAGCATCTGGATATACACATAGTATTATGTATCCTGTCCGTGGCTCACTGCTGACTTCCACACTGGCTATCTCTTGATTCTACCCCTCGGGCCAGGATTCCAGGACGTTGATAGATCACATTGTACGGAGTAACATATAGTGACACCGGACTGCGACGTCCGAAGTCGATTACCCTTGCCAGGAAGTGTCTCAACACTACTCCGAGCACTGTACGGACGGCAGCCGAGGCTCAATCGGTTCAACTTGCAAAATTGATCGCAATGTTTGACAGAGGCTGGCTGTCGAGGCTGAAGTCGCGCCCGTGCTTATTCAGAGCAATTGGCTGGCATCTGGTATCATTGGGCATTTGGACTCACACCTCTTCGCTTGGGGATAGCCAATGATACCGCTGCCTTTTGCTGCCTGCTCAATAACGTGCATGAGCCACCAAAAGACGCCGCGCAATACTTCTGAGTACCCTTTACTGGAATAGCTATTGGCAGAAATTGGCAGCGAGGGCGGAATCCGGGCTTATATTTGGTTCGAATGCTATCGAGATCGACTGACGGGGCCATCGGCCTCACCCGAAGGACCCTTGAAGTTCGATTCAGACCTGAAGTGAAGCATGCAAATGACAGAAAAGGAGCCGAACAAGGAATTATCTGAAAGACAGCTTCGGGCCATGATCCCGAGCGAATTGCACAGCATGTGAAGCTTCATGATCAAACTGGCTAAAAGCACATTCGACAGGATGGCTCCAAAGGATCGAAGGATCAAAGACGCACTGTACAAGGGCTTGGTCAAGGTCCGTTCGTAGGTGCGATGCAATCTACCTACACATCAAGCGAGCCACACACACACGGCACTGTCAGCCATCGCCTCTGCTCGCTAGATCCGGATTGGCGCATCAGACGTCCAACGACAACCAAACTCCGTCAACAAGATAGCCACAACATGATCCAGCTCCAGCATCATCCCTTCGCTTGGACCTAGGCCTGCAGCGTCCAGTATTTCCGCTCTCCAGCTGGACCCCTGTACGATCCACCGCGGACGAACCCCGCACGGCAATCTAGAGAAACGGTAGCCCGTCTCCAGGATAGGGAGCTCGAAAGGAGCCGAGGCATCTCCTCCATCAGTCAACCAAAGGGGAGGCAAGACGCGGATCTGGATCAGTTTGTGATGAGATGATGATGTGCTTCCCCGCGCTTCAGCGGCTTCAAGGGGGGGTAGCGGATTTGACGGGCCAGTCCGCGGGCGGAGGCTCGGGTTATCGTATCCGGTCCGGAGTGCTGCTTTGTTGAGGCAAGGGGGGGCAACAGCATGGAGACGAGTGTGGATGAGTCCAAAGTACGTCAAGTCTACACATGTGTACGTACTCGCGGGCATATCCGCTTCCACTGACACACAACACAGATTGTCTGCCGGAACAGTTGTGAATAGGGATGGTATGATGTTCAGACAAGACGAGGCCTGGAGATGGGCGTTTGTCGGAGATGGTGCCGCTCCCATCAGCAATCCCAGCACTTACACATCAAGGCCAACACCGAATCACGGACAAAGCATGGAAACAGAGCATCAGTCCTCTCGCAAGCCTAACCGCGCTTCCCCTCCCCTAACCTGGTCCCCAAAGCCCCCGGCCGGAGACCCTAACCAAACGCCGGTCCCTTTCGTGCACGCATGCTACAAGTACGCATGCAATATGCATGACGCCGTTTCCACCGCCGCCTGTCCGCCCTCGCTGTGGCCAACAAAATGAAGGGCAAGACAAGGGCTTGGGTAGAAAAAGCTTTCACCTTGATTTTCCCTCTTGACTCAGGGTTTCACTTTAGCTTCCTTTTTCTCTTTCTTCTCCCTTCATCCTGTGTGGGCTTGGTCTTGTCTGTGTTTTCATTCTTCTGTTGCTCATTTCGAGGCGTGGCATTCTGCGTGCTTTGTATTTGCAAAGTCACATAATCTTTCTGCGGTTTTGCGTTTGCGTTCGTGTTATTGCGTTACCTGAGTCGCCCATATCCCGGGAGGTACATTCGTATACATCGATTTTCCAGCCCAATAGCCCAACAAAAAGAGAAGGAGGAAAAAACGAGAAGAGCCAGGCGGAAAGCGAGTGAAGAGGGCGTCAGGGAGACGGAATTGCCTGAATGCCGAGGCTGCTCCTCAACCACACCCCCAATCGGCGGTTATCCATTTTTGGATGGGAATCATGAAATCTCATTCGTCTATCGAATAATAGAGTCGCAGAGAGAAGAAAAACAGGGTCACGCTTGGAAAGATACTAACGAAAAACTGAGGGGGGGTTGACCTGTGCTTTCATCCGGGGAGAAAGGACCAACAGCAGTCTCATGGTGGAGTCCATCTCACTTTATCTTCAGCAGCAAAAGGTGCTTCTTTAAGAGAGGAAGCAATGCCAGGTAAAGGATTCTCACTTGCCCCGTCACAGATTACTCCATCTCATGAAAAGCAGAGAACATCACTAACACGATGCCAGTCCCGCTCCCCATCCTCCTCCCAGCGGCGGCCGCCTCCCTGGCCTATCTCAACGCCAAAAGCAGCTTCTGGTACGACCTGGCGCTCGTCAAAAGCGTCGTCAAAGCGTCTCTCCGCGTGCGGCACGGCCTGAACCATGACTCCATCAACCTCTTCTACGCCCTGGAATCGGCAGCCCTGAGCCGCCGCCTCGCCAACAAGCCGTTCCTCATCTTCGAGGGCAAGACGCACACCTACGCCCAGACCTACGACAGGGTTCTCCGGTACGGCCACTGGATCAGGAAGAGGTTCGGCGTGAAGCCGCAGGAGATTGTGGCCATGGACTTTGAGAACTCGGACACCTTCATCTTTGTGTGGTTTGCGCTGTGGTCGATTGGCGCGAAGCCAGCCTTTATCAACTACAACCTGTCTGGGAAGCCCCTGGCTCACTGCATCAAGGCGGCGACCACGAGGCTTTGTCTCATCGATCCTGCCGTAGCCTCAAAGTTTGAGGATGAGAGTGTGAAGCAGAGCTTGCCCAACGTCGAGTTTGTCGTCTTCACGCCAGAGGTAGAGGCCGAAGCCCTGGCAACAGCTCCGGAACGGGCCTTTAATACGGATCGGTCGGATGGCACCATGGCCAGCATGGCGATGCTCATCTACACCTCGGGCACGACGGGCTTGCCCAAGCCGGCTGTCGTTTCATGGGCGAAATGTATATACGGAGGGACCATGGCCGCGACTCTGCTGAACCGTGGTAACGGCGACATCATGTACACTGTAAGCCCCCTCCTCCTACCCCTCCCCCCTTTGTACCTTCAATCCTGCTTGTCAACTCGCCCAACTGTTCATACAGAATTTAACCTAACCCCCTCGACTGACAAACTCGTCCAGTGCATGCCCCTATATCACTCCTCCGCCGCGCTCCTATCCGTCTGCGCAACCCTGCTGTCGGGCTCGACCCAGGCGCTGGGCCGCAAGTTCTCAACGAAGCGCTTCTGGGACGAGTGCCGCGCCTCCAAGGCCACGTCGATCCAGTACGTCGGCGAGACGCTGCGGTACCTGCTGGCGGCGCCGCCGCAGCTGGACCCCGTCACGGGCGAGAACCTTGACCGCAAGCACAACGTGCGCATGGCCTTTGGCAACGGCCTCCGCCCGGACATCTGGGACCGCGTCAAGGCCCGCTTCGGCATCGAGACCATTGCCGAGTTCTACGCCGCCACCGAGTCGCCCGGCGCCGCGTGGAACGTGTCCAGCAACGACTACGCCCGCGGCGCCATCGGCCGCTCCGGCTGGCTGCACTCGCTGCTGACGGGCAGCTCGTCGGCGCTGGTCGAGGTGGACTGGGCGACGGACTCGCCGCGGCGCGACCCCGTCACGGGCTTCTGCCGCCGCGTCAAGCCCGGCCAGCCCGGCGAGATGCTGTACCGGCTGCCGGCCGACGACATCGGCCAGCGCTTCCAGGGCTACTTCAACAACCGGGATGCCTCGGACGCCAAGATCCTGCGCGGCGTCTTCCGCCCCGGCGACGCCTGGTTCCGGTCCGGCGACGTGCTGCGCCGCGACGCCGACGGGCTGACGTACTTCAGCGACCGCATCGGCGACACGTTCCGCTGGAAGTCGGAGAACGTGTCGACGGCCGAGGTCAGCCAGGCCGTGGGGCTGCACCCGGCGGTCCTCGAGGCAAACGTCTACGGCGTCGAGCTCCCGCACCACGACGGCCGCGCGGGCTGCGCCGCCGTCTGCCTCGACCCGCCCGTGCCCGACGAGGCGACGCTGCGCAGCCTGGCCGCCCACGTGAGGGCTTCTCTGCCGCGGTACGCGCGACCTTTATTCCTGCGGCTTGTCAGGGACGTTGGCGTGGGCAGCCAGACGACGGGGACGAATAAGCAGCAGAAGCAGAGTCTGCGAGCGGAGGGGGTGAGGCCCAGGGTGAGGGCTGCTGAAGATGGGAGCGGTAAAGAGGAGACGGATGTTTACTGGCTGAGGGGCGATTCCTATGTTCCGTTTAGGGAGAAGGATTGGAGGGAGCTTGAGGGGGGGAGGGTGAAGCTGTAGATGGCGGGTTTGCGTTGACGTTGATTGATTTAGCGGTGACGATTCCTTTATTGCTTGACTCCTTTTCTTGTTCTTCTCTGAGGCGATTTGTCTGCTATTGTTTGTGTAGCGTTGATGTTCTTGCGTATATCTCCTGCTAAAGAAGAAACAGGATAAAGAACTGTGGGAGATTGGCCAGATAGACAGCATCGATAGTCCGTATATACAGACACTCTCATGTTGCCCTAAGGCATTTAATATCTATTAAATATTAATTATACGTCATCACAGTCCCTCTTTACTACCTAAGCTAGAGGACACCAAGAGGTGTTGCCTTCCACTCGCCACTGCACCAAACATGTACTGTATATCCCCTGATAACGATTCATAATTTCTTCATGTATATATATGTATATGCCCTCGACTTCCTTTCCACAGCATGACAAAAAGCTTAACAAGACATAGAGAAGAAAAAACAAAGAGCGATATGAACAGACCGCATTTCCTCCGTCAGAAAAGACTATATATATCTACATAGATGATTACAAACATCGCTCATGATATCAACATCAGAGTGTATCCAACTACAACCTCCCCCCTCTCATCCGACTTCCACCACATCATTGCTCCTCCTCACGCTCATCACATCATCTAGATGACCCCCGGCCCAGCAATCCCCAGCCCTACGCGCTGGCCGCCGCCGCCGCCGCCAGCCTGGCCTCCATACCCTGCTGCAACGTTGGCAGCCCCCATGCCTGCCGCGCCCCCTGTCCCCGTCCCCGTCCTCTCCCGCATCCTCCGGCCCTCCATGAGTCCTCGCAGGCCCCTCTTCTGCAGCCCAATGACGCTGCTGAGCTCTCCGTTCCAGATGACGGCATCCCGCTCGGTGTCGCCCATCTCCGACCCCCATTCGGATCCGCTCGTGCTCGTCGACGCGGAGACGTCGCCGCTGGATGACCGCCCCGGATGCTGCTGGTGGCCCGAGACGCTCAGGCTTCCCGTGCGCGAAGCCAGGTCCGACATGGAGTCCTTGGCCGTCGTGCCGCTCAGGGAAAAGTCCGACGTAGACACCGGCGATCCGATGGGATCCAGGCTGCCGACGAAGAAGTTTGGATTCAGCGATCCATCGATGCCGCGTCCTCCGCCAGCAGCCATGGCTGTCGCGTTGAACACCGCCGCGGCATTCCTACTGTCGAGGAGGGCGTGCAGACGCTCGACGACGGCTTCCAAGAGACCGTCAATTCGATATGGCCGCGCAATCTGCAGCAGGGAGCAGAGGATCTGCGGTGTGCACAGCGCAGAGGTGGGCGAGGGTAAGGAGCTGGTGTACAAAAAGTGTAGCAGTGCCTGGATCGTCAGGTACGTGTGCGGTAGATAGAGGCATCGCGGCCTCGAGTTGGGCATCAGGCTGCGAGGCGTTGGGGCGCTGTTGGCAGCTGCAACTGCCTCGTCTCCTCCGTTTGTCGCGCCGGTGCCTCCGTGATGGATCGGGCCGGAAAGGCCAGAGGGCCCCGAGAACGAGCCTGCTATCGAGCCCCCCGTGCTGCTCACCAGCGTCGCTGAGTCGTCAAAGTTTCGGTTTGGCGTGATGGTCAGCGCCGACGTCCGCAGCGGATTGCTCGACAGGCCGGACCGCAAAGTCACAGCGTCGCTGCCATCCTGTGTTGCTGTGCCTTCTCGCAGCAGTTGAACAAAGTACGGCCCCCATCGCCGCGCCACGATTCGGGAGTTGACCGGTATCCGCTCGCCGCCGATGCAAAGAATGTCCATGTCGGCAAGCTCCCGGAATGCCAGGACCTTTTCTCCCAGGTCCTCGCTCGCCCGAGAGTGGAAGCGGCCACCGGCGGTAGAGCCAGCCTTGCGCGCAAGACTCAGACTCAGACCAGAGTAAGGGCTGCTGGCGGAGACGAAGCCGGACATGGGGTCGACCTTGCGCGGGTTGTCGTAGAAGCCAAAGGCTTCCAGCTCCACCATGCAGACGTTGGAGAAGTTGATGCGCCGGTGGTTGTAGTCGTCGACCAGGCTCCTCTTTCTGTTGCCGAGAATGACAAACGTATTTCGTCGATTCCACAACACGCCCCTGTTCCAGCTGCCTTGGCTGAATACGCTGCCCCCCGCGTCGATGCGGCTCCAGGTAAGAGTTCGGAGATCCAAAGCCCACAGCGCGTATTCCTGCTTCGACGACGTGAGGTAGGTTCCGCTAACCACAAAGTGAGTATCAATGATGCCGCCGTTGGGAAAGCGAAGACCGGGTGGCGAGTACGTTCCGGACATGGGCCGCTCCGTCAAGGTCCCGTCGGGCGATCGAATCTGGAGCTCCAGCTTGACATCCAGGAAGTTGTAGTTGGAGTAGATGAGCATGGACGATCCAGGCTCCTGGCCGGCGGTGCTGTCGTTCCGCTGTTGGCCGTTCTGGGCATGCATTCCGATCCTTGCGCTGACAGCCGGAGGCAGCGCCGCGGCGACGCTCCTGTAGGCGCCGCAGCTCTTGCCCAGCGGCTGGGTCGTCGTCCACTTGAGGCTCCTGAGGTTGAAGACGCTAATCTGCTCAATGTAGTGGTTCGCGCCATCCTGGCCTCCAACAATGACCAACTGCGCACCCCCTGTGCCGTCAATGTTGATGCCGATGCGGCCCTCGTTGGGGTTGCCGTTGGATGGGTTGTGCTGGAGAGCCGAGAGAGGGGCGTCCTTTGAGGAAAAGGTAGCAGACGAGGAGAGGATGCATGCGCAGTGGGCATACCGGCCCTGCGGCGTCTCTTGCGCCTGGACGTAGGACCACCTCTTGGTCGGCACGTCGTATATGTGAATGTCGGACATGACGGTCACTTCGGGCTGCTGCTGGTCGGCCCCCATGGGCTGATTAGGCGCCGGGGACATTCCGCCATAGCACACCATCTTGGTGCCGCCGAGCGCACACATGGAATGGAAATATCGAGGGGGCGGGATGTCGCCCGTCACCTCGAGCTTCGTCCAGTGGCGTCGTATGAGGTCCAGCTCGTAGAGATCGGAGGTGAGCGGCGCGGGCCGGCTTCGGGAGAGGATACGGCCACCAAAAACGTACAAGCTGTCGCCCAGGATCGTCGTCGTGGCCCCGACCAGTGGCGGAGGCTCCTGGCCCGTGGTCCGATGTACGTTGCACATCAACCCTGATAGATGAGCCGAGGACCCCTGGGAAGGACCGCCGACCGGTGTACTAGAGTGCCCCTGGGCTTGCTGAGACTGCGACTGCGAATGCGACTGCGACTGCATCTGGCCCTGCCCAATCGCGGGCGACATGCCTGCCGATACAGAGCCATTGCTCCTCGGCGTCAAACCCTCTCTATGGCCATCTCGGTATTCGTCAGCGCCGCCGGCGTATCTCGCCGCGCTCAAGCCAGCCATGTTGGCGCTCATCTCCTGCGTGTAAAAGTTGTCCTGTCTCGAAGCGCCGTACATCTGCCGGGGAGCGACGGGGCTCGCCAAGTCCACGGGGCTTATTCGGGAATCGAGACGAGACTCGAGGAATCGGCTCTGGGGCGGTTCTCCGGCGCCGATGCTCTGCGAAGGGCCGTCGAAGGTGGGGAGGGTGACCGACGGGGGCGTTGGGGCGCTCGTTTCGGCGGGCGTCTCCGGCAATGGTTTCTCAAGACTGTCCTGCAAGCTCAGCTGTCTGGCATGCTGGTGCTGAAGCCTAGACACGGACGCTGCTCTTGCTTTTTTGGGGTGAGGTGGAAGGCCAACGCCAGACGATGAGGTCGCGTGGCCCTGGAATGTCTGGAGGGACGGCTTTCGGGGGAGTCTGGCAGAGGCGTTGTACCCAGCTGCTCGGTATGCGCTGTCGGTGTTGCTGCTGTGCTTGTCGGTCTGCAGGCGGGGGTCATTGGCCCCAGAGTCGGGATAAGAGTAGAAGCCGTTGGACGATGGGCTCTGGAAACCTGTCAGTGGTGCGAAGTCGGCCATGGCAGCGGCCAATGCGTCTCGACGCGCAGAGGCGAGGAGTAGATGCCGTAGGAACGGCGTAGGGCAGGCGACGAAGTAGGAAAGGGGGCGGGCGTGTGATGGTGTAGACTCGGACCACGAGAGCGAGAGGGGGAGGGGGTTAGAGAAGGGGACGAGGCAAGAGAAGGAGAGAAGAGCAGAATGATGATTCCCTTCCGAGGACGCTTGTCAGATTGATCAACCCGTACTCGGCCAAGGCACAAGCATGGGGAAGAGTGACCACTCGCTTGGGACCTAGGAAGAGAAGCCGGCCAGCAGGGGGGGTTGGGATTTTCCTGACCGCACCGTGGCCAAGTCGAGAGATCAGATGCGAAAGCGCTGGGCGCTCACCACAGCCTCGCCCGTGTCTCCTCGGACCCGGATGAGCAGCCAGCTCGGTATTGAGGAGCCCGGAAGACGATCCGGGGGGCCGAGAGAGCGTCGAGCGAGGCGCAGCGTGGAGCAGCCGGGCAAGCGGGTGGAAATGTGGTCAGAGGTTGCGCGATGATCTGGCTTCGAAGACGGCCGGACTGTGTGTTTCTGCCAGAGCTGGCGCAAAGGGGGGAGAGGGTGACAGCAGCCGCGCAGGGGGAAGAAAGACTCGAGAGACGGGAGAGACTTGGCCGACGACGAGCCGGGACGAGGAGAACATGAAGTCACTCGCATGACGTACCATTCAAAGACAGCGGCCGATCGTGTGTCGGAGGACCAACGTCGCACTCTGTTGCTGGTGATGCTGCGCTGCCCGTCTGGCTGGCGCGATGGAGCTGACGATGTGGGCTTGGAAAAGAGGTTGGAGCAACAGCCCAGGAAAAAAAAGAAACCCGTCTATGCGCACAGACGCGAAGAAGGAGGGGGGTCCAATGTGGGCTCTGTCGATGAACTACAGCGCTGTGCTGGTACCGCTACAGGCGCTGGGACTCGCTACGGGCTACTGGCAGAGGAGATTTGATGAGGGTGCGGGCTCTGATAGGCTCAACTTGATGGCTAAGGGGGGATTTAGCGGTTGGAGCGTTGGAGTAGGTAGTTGGAGGAGGTGGAAAAGGAGGGACGGGAGTCAATCAATATCGTCAGAAATGGTAGAGGAATTGGATGCAGTCACGTTGGCTATAGTTGAGTAGTACAGGATCAAGGATGGAAAAGAAAGAAGGAAAACAGCCCGACGAACGAGGACGAGAGGCTGGTACCTGCAAGTGGCTGCGATAAGGCAGAGACCCCGAAGAGCACATCCAATGTATCTGTACGAAGCACAACTGCAGGGACCAAGACTGCTCCAGTGCTACCGGTTAGCGCCAGACCCTCGCCCCCAGGCATTGATGGATCTCGGGGTTCCGCACCTGCACTCCGTGTTCGCTCTCTACTGCATATATGTACGTGTACCTGCATGCAAAAGACGCAGGACTGAGAATCAAGAAGAAGAATTGATGCCAGTCGTTATCGGCGTGCGTGCCTCATCGAGGGCTCGACCGATGGCAGCTCGCATAGACTCCAATTTCAGGGTCGTTCTAGAAGCAATGGAAAGGAGACGGCGCTTAAAAGTACAGGTACATGTACAGCAGCCACCGACCTGTTCCAGGTACTCGTACTTCCTTACTTTTGGCTGTCCCTCCTCTTCTTTGTTTCTATTCTGCTTCTTCACCATGCAGCAGATAACAAGAACAAAGAAAAGGTTGAAGATAAAAAAACAAGCCACTGTCCATCCGACTTCAACCAACGTATGCACGTCACCAGAGCTTTATTTATAGCACTTGCCGTCACACACCCACTCCATCGGCATCTGTGCGGAAACAAGAGAGACAACAACGCAAGCAAGCAACAATTGAAACAATTGAAACAAAGCCAAAAGCCACCGCCAGACGTCAAACACATCAATTGCCACCAACAGCTCTTGTTGAACGCTTCTACATACTACTATAGTAGCTTGTCCGCTAATACCTTCCCAGCTTCTCAACAGCCCAGCATGATTAGCAGCCCCATCTTCTTCTTCCTCTCTCACTTCGCGGCCAGACAGTAAGGTACTTGTACATGCAGAAGCAATGTCGATTTAGAGTAGCATTTGGCGCTGGCTTATGCCGCATAGGTATTTTGGCTTAATAGGGGTCTTCGCGCCGGCTGAGCTATTACTGACTTGGGAGTAGCGGTATTGTCCTGTATGTGTCTTTGCAGATAGTACATGTATGTTCTCAGGAGGCCAATGGACCTCGCAATAATAACCGCCGAGCTGCGTGCCCTACTATCGGAGGCATAAAGTGGAACGAACTGCAGCTACAGCCCTCTCATCTCTCGGGATATGCATTCGTCTTTAGAGCCGCTGTCTTGCGTCTGCAAATATGGCCCCGAAATGCGTCAATTCTTCCCTGGAGTGATGTGATGTGATGCGAGTCCTGGTCTCCATGTCATCTCCACATTCTTCCATGCCGCCTTTCTCGAAGTCCCCCTCTATCATAGACAGCTACTACTAGCACGAACGGTCACCACCTGTATGTATCTCCTCCATCCAAAAGCTGCACATCTTCCAGCTCTCCTCGCGGCTCATCATCCAGTTCTTCTTATTTGCTACCCCCGTTGCCAAGCCTCAGCCCAATCGTCTTGACTGCATGTGTCCAGCTGGTGTATATTAGCACGTGGGTTGGAATGGAGATGCTTCCGGGCTAAGCCCACTCAACTCTATTCTGAAACAATCGGACCACTGTCTAAATCACGATGATGGAAGACGTCAGTTTGGCATCCCCTTTATCTAGCATACAAGTACTGAATACCTCGATGTCAAGTGTGTCTCAATCTCCTATCGGTTCTGCCATGTTCTGTCAGGAGAACAGGGTCCATCTGCATCATTCTCTACTCAACGACGCACAGTGAGCACCTCAAGATCAACAACGATAAAGCCTCAGCAGGCCACGGAGAACAAACGGATACACCGACGATCTTCTAGTAAATGCAGTCCAGCAGGAGGCTCGTGCCGTCCGGCACTTCACTCGGAGCGTCCGTGTTCCGTTATTACCTACCGATGCATCAATGCCGATCCCTCTATAACATGAAGCCATTCTTCTTTGATCCATCAAGGTCCTCTCTGCCCTTTCTGGTTTCCTCTGAATACCGGATCGTCCGGACTGCGATAACGCAAGAATACCGAACCCTGGACACTTTCTCTGCACCGCCATGATTCGTGTCGGCGAGAGGACCTGCATGCATTGATGTGGCTTCTACAGTGCTAGAGAAAGCTGGCTAACCTGGCCTGAAACATTAGCTGAATGGCTCTGCTATGGCCAATGCCTCGTCGACCACGGGGTGTGACGAGGTGTACCCAGAAGTTGACGCTGATTCCGGCACAGAACAGCTGCTGAGGATGTGATGTTGTCGGTGGTGCTTGAGATTTGATTGCGATTACAGGCACACGACAAGACGCTTGATAAAGACCCAAGGGCAGAGCATCTGTTGATTACGTAATCAACACCCTCGATTCCGAAGCTGCAGGGTAGCATTCGATATCAGCCACGAACCCAGAACATATTCTGGACCACTACGTACAAATATCTGTGGTTGAACATGATTTTCAACATAGTATGTACGAATGGTAGTTGCACTATCTACTGTTATACTCAAGGACGTCTGCATCCGTGATGGACGGGTTCTAAGATTTGGTTCCAACTTCACGGGACATCTTTTGGGCTGTCACTACTAGGTCGCTCTTTACGAGACATCTACATGGAACTTCTGGAGAACGTCAAGAACTGCGTGAAAAAAAATTGGTATCTTTTACTATTTGATTTCTCATCGCCCTGCCCAGACCCTCCGCAGGTTGTAGCGAAGTGCCACTGTCATCTGGCTCCGTGGCACGGATCCGAGAACATCCAGCACGGCACGCCTGGGTCTACCGAGACTCAGCACCGTGCCATAATGCTCTCCTCTACCGTTTTCGATCTTCAACCTACAAAGTGCTGTGCAGGGCCCTTGCTGTTTTCTCTCCCCTTCTCCTTATATACACATTCTGAGTTGTTGTCCATCACCCCATCTAAGAGACCTCGGGCAGGGGAGTGAAGCGCAGGTAGGGCTTGACGGCGCGGAAGTTGGGGAACAGCTTCTTGGCCTCCTCGTCCTTGATGACGGGGGCGACGATGACGTCGTCGCCGGGCTGCCAGTTGATCGGGGTGGTGACGCGGTACTTGTCGCCGGTCTGGAGGGAGTCGATGATGCGCAGGACCTCGTCGGCGTTGCGGCCGGTGGAGGCCGGGTAGGACAGGATGGTGCGGATCTTCTTGCTGGGGTCGATGAAGAAGACGGAGCGGATGGTGAAGGCGATGCCCTTTTCGTCGACGTTGGTGGCGTCCTGGCGGTCGATCCTGTTGTGGTGTTTGTTAGCTGATGAACACCAAAGACAAGAGTCGTCACGGGGAACGTCGAGATATTTTGAGAAAGGGAAGAAAAAAAGACTCACATGTCGTAGAGCAGGGAAATCTGGCGGTCCTTGTCACCGATAATGGGAAAGGTGACGTGGCCGCCGGTGACGTCCTTGATGTCGTCGATCCAGCCCTTGTGCGAGTCGACCGTGTTGGCGGACAGGCCGATGAGCTTGACGCCGCGCTTCTCGAACTCGGGCTGCAGCTTGGCGAAGGCGCCCAGCTCGGTGGTGCAGACGGGCGTGAAGTCCTCCGGGTGGGAGAAGAAGACGACCCAGTTGTTGCCGATGAACTCGTGGAAGTCGATCGGGCCCTGGGTGGTCTCGGCCTTGAAGTTGGGGGCCACGGAGCCGAGGCGGAGGGGCGCGGGCTCAGACATGTTGTGTGGTTGTGACGGAGGTTTGGTTTTGGTGGTGAAGGTGAGGTGTGTGTTGCTGCGGGAGAGGAAGAAGAAAGAAGAGAAGAAGAGGAGAGAAGCAATGGAGGGGGAGAAGCTGAGGTGATAAAAAGCTCCACGCCCCCTTTATATAGCAAGGTACCCGGGTGTGGTTCCTCGACATCAATGACATGCCTCCTCCCCATTGCCCATACGCGCAACAAATCACCCAATCTCTGCCTGTCCCCTCCATCCACCCGTCCAGCCCCTCCCCCTCCATCATCTCATGGATCACCTTCTGCCCCTCCTTTCAGGAAACCCGTCCTGTGCTGACGGAGCTAAACAGCATGCATTTGATTACAACACCGACATCCAATATCGACGACCACCACAAATGCCAACCTCGTCTCTGATTCCTCACCACAGCCACATCAGCTATAGCTATTACTTTGAGCTCTCTTCGTCTTCTTCTTCTACATCTTCCACTGAAGCTACATAATCCATTCAACTTGCCCAAACAAACAGAATCAACCACGATCAGCGCACAACAAGTTGGCCTAACACACACCCCGAACCCAGACTCCCTCCAAAGCGGCAAGGCGCGCCGCGATTGCGTGCTGAGCCCGCCGCCTCATTGGCCCGCCCTGCGCATTTTGCAATCCGAGTCTCGCTGACGCAATGGAGGGGAGGAGGGAGGAGGGGCCAAACCAGCTGCGAACTTACCCCAAAAAGCTGCAAGCTCCCGCCAGGGCCTGGAAGGCAAGAAGGGAACCCAAAAAAAGAGAGCAAATAAATCAAGGTCCGACTGGGGCGGGTTGCGGGGCTTGCCATGTTTGCTTTTGCGGGTGGTCGGCGGCCCATGTGAAATGCCGCCAGAACAACGCCGATGGGCCGGAGTTCGTGTTTTCTGTTGAGGAGGCGGCGAAGACAAATCAGCGCGGCCGGCTTGCGGCTTCGGAAGGGAAAGGTGAGATGAGTCCTTTTCTTGTTGGAGCGAGGTGCGTTTACTGACTGCGAGCCTGTCGGGTCTCGGCTTTGACGTCTCGATTTCTAAGCTCTTGCTCGTGATGTGACGGGTTGTCTTACCGGATGGTCACTGGATGGCTCGTCGGTCTTGATGCAGGCTTGACTTCTACCAACAATTCACTTCTTACAGAAACCTAGCTAAGAATGTGGTTCATCTCATGATTTCACTTTTTGAGAGAGCAACTTAATGCGAGCATACCCGAACCTTATGGAGCAGGCCCTTTTCTACCTCACCGTGGATTTCCAAGTGGTACTTGACACCCCATCTCAAATGATGCCATTGACCGTCAACATTGCATATCCAAACCTGTATCTATTGCCTGCAACCGCTTTGCTGTAGCCATCAAGGTAGCTTCCTCTCCGGGATCCTCACAAGCCACTGTGTCAACATCTTGCATTAAACAATTGACATACAGTTTACTACCCATCCAAGCCATCATCTTCCCACACAGCAAGCTTATTCACAAACTAATCAGCCAGCCATTGAAATCAGCTCTCCCCGAAAATCACCCCATACCAAACTCCACCATCAAACGTGGCTCGATCAGCTACTCAGCCGCCACAATTGCATGAATCCAAACTCCAAAAGACAAAATCCTACCCGGAACTAGGTTTGTATCTTCAGCTGTGCTGACACCGAGATCCTGAGGTCGCACACGATTGCCGACAGCCCGAGATCCGCTCATTGTTCCCCTCTCGCCCATATTTGCCCACGAAAGATGAAATTATGGCAACCTCATAACAGCTGCTTGTCTGCGACGAGACCTCCCAATACCAAACAGAATTGGCATATAAATTACAGATGCATATTCAGGGAATAAAAGGCCAAAAAGGCAAAAAAAGCGACCACGCCAGGAGTCGAACCTGGAATCTCTAGAGGTGGCGTTTACCAACCGAAATCTAGCGCCTTAGCCATTAGGCCACGCGGCCGAAGATGCAATTCTCACAGCCGTCGTACTATATGAATCTGCCACAGAGAGTCGTCGATGGACGGAGCACCTTGTCCACCGTGAACAGCATCACCTGTGAAAGAATCCGAGGATATGTGTTTGACAGTCGTGATTGCTAAATCTCCCGCCTAGTGAGGGATGTACTGTGTCCGACTCCCAAGCCAAATGCTATAAGACTGCATCGCACGAGCGATGCCTGTTGAGCTCTGCAGCTCAGATATCCAAGCCTGCCTCTATGATAAAAGGCAGCAAAAAGTGCCGCCACTGATGTGCAAACCCCAATAAGCCCGCTTCCCGCCGACGACAATAACAGAAGGCAAAACCCAACAAGAAAAAAGGCATGTCATAACGCCATTCTATGCTTAAATTCCGTGCAGCTTGATCTGCAACCCCCTCTTTACTGCATCTTCCCCAACTACCTGAGGATGGGTAGTACGCATCATCATCACCAAAAGCCACCAATGACAGGAATGGTAGGGCGAAGTGCGCCATGGGCAGCTGGTTTGGCAGCGTCGCCGGCTAGAACAGGCGGATTGTCATCAGGATCGCTCTCGTCTGTCCCTTGCTCCATCTCTGTCTCGCTTGTATGATTTGGCTCGCTCGTCTCTACCTCGTCGACTGGCGATATCACATGGCCCAGCGTCGGCAAAACGCGACCAGCCCTGTCGTTGACCAGCACAGCCGGGAGCGTTGCCTCTGCAAAGCTGGTCTTTGCTGCGTCAGTCGCGTCCGCCTCGCCGAAGACGCTTGACGGGGGCGTCAAAGGCTTGGAGAAGTTGAAGGCGGGGATTTGCTGGATGTGAGCCTGGGCCTGAGCCTGAGCCTGAGCAGATAGCTGGGGCACATGCGATTGACTCACGCTTGACCTCTTCAGCTGCGGCTTGCGAAGAGAAGTCGACGATGCGAATCCAGGTCGTCTCGAGGCGATTTCCAGGCGCTCTTCCTCTGCGGTGTCCTCATCCGTCAACTCGCTGTCCAGTGCTAGGCCCGTGCCGGGCAGCATGAGAAGGCTCCCGCCGGAACGTCGCCGCTGGCGCTTCTGGCCCTGATTGGCACCCAAAAGACCGAGGTGTTGCTGAGCAGGTGTCTGGCCGTGGAGGTTGAGCCGCAGGCTACTCTTATGTGTGGTGATGCTTCTGAGGTTGCTCTGGCTCGCTGAGAAGACAACCCTCGTCCGGAGTCGATGCACTGCGCGGTCCAGCGCTAATTCTATCGCACAGCTGTCGCGAATTCTGGACAGCTTTGGCCACGTTGCCCTTTCTCCCACCAAGCAGCACTTGAGCATGAAGTCCACGGTGGGATTGCGGAGAAGCACGGGGAGGTTGTCAAGCGACAGATCCGGTAAGATGTTGATGTTGCCCGAGTACTTTTGACTGAGGATGCTTCGAAACTTGGTCATCATGTTAGGAAAGAAGCCCATTTCTGCCATAAACTGCAGTCGGTGGAGCGCCTCATCTCTGGCAAGCGATGTGCAGGTGTACAGCCAGTCCATGTCGTCGCCAGTGCTGGCACTCTTGCGCGCGCGCTTATTCTCGGGCGACAGGTGATCGTCTTTGGACAGAAAGGGGGTGACGTGAGGATTCACTTGGGAGACGATGAAGTGGTTGACGTTGAACATTTCCGCAAGGCGCGTCATGGGCAGGTCGTTGTCCACCGAGCCGTCAATGAACCTCTGGGGCGACGGGTTCCACTGGCGGTGTTCTCCGGTCACCGGATCTTTGACCAGTAGAGGCGACGAGTCAAAGATGAGAGGGACGGAACAGGACGCTGCCACAGCAGACCATATCATGACGTTGGGCGAGGTGACGTAGTTGAGCAGCCGTGGCAGCTCGTAGACGGACGCGGACGAGACGCATATGTTGAGGATACGGCGAGTCCGGTTGTAGGCTTCTTGAAAGGTGATATCGCCCATCATGGACCTCATAACCCTCCTTAGATGGGCGATATCGGACCAGCAGCCTTCCGTCAGCAGGCGACGAAAATGGTCCAGGAGGCCGTCCTGGCTATCCTGCGCTTCAAAGACGGCCAAGTCCCCATATGGAAACTCCTTGAGCAGTTGCGGAATCTCCTCATCCGTACGCGTGCACATAACGGCGCAAACGATGCTTCCAGCGCTGGCGCCTGATATAATTCTGGGCAAAAGCTGGGCCTCGAACAAGGCTTTGAGAACACCGACATGTGCCATGCCAAATGTGCCACCGCCGGACAACAGCAGCGCGCTTCGTCCAAAACTCTGGCGCGCAAGCAGCATGCCCTCGAGCAAGTCTCTGTAGGCAATGCCCTTGTCGGAGGCGCTGTGGACAACGGCGGCATCAATGGTTTCGATTGTCGCTTCGACATAGCGCTCGATCAATGACTTCGTGCCGAGGTACGAGTGCCGGTAGAGGTCGACGTTGCCCATGCCGCCGAGATCGCGCGACAGGGAGGTTCGGATGAGGTGCATCATGGTGTGGATGTCTCGACTCTCTCTGGCCTCATTGAGGGCCTGGAGCCGCTGCTCGATGAGTTTGGGGTTGTAGTCGCCGCTGTCGTCGTCCCGTTTCCAATCGTCGTTGCCCTCGAGGGCGTCGAGTTCCTGCGCCGCTGCTTGCCATTGTTTCAATGTCTCAGCCTGTGACGCCGATGTCATGCTCCGGTTAGCTGAATCTCGTCGCTCTGGTCGTCAAATCATCGGGTTAGGTCAAGGAGAACACATACACTCTTCATGCGCAGGTAGAGGATGTTCTTCCTTTCTTCGAGGAGCCTCGCCTTCTCGCGCTCTTCGCTGCTGACGCCATCTTTCCAGGATCGCCAGAGGCTCGCCGCTTCCTTGACCTTTTGGGAGACGGTGTGTACGAGGGTCTGGTCAGCGGGCTGCTGCGAGGCTGTCGAAACGTGCTTCAGTCGCTTTGACGACTGCGCCGAAGAATTACTGGCGTGTATCTGAGGTATCGTAGGGGGGCGGAGGAGGAAGTCGGCCATGACCACGGGTGCAGCGAAGCAACCGCGGGTTCTTTACGATCTTCAGGTAGGCCGTCGGAGGGTTCGATACAGCCTCAGTCCCATTCCTGCTGTACTGGAGATGTCGATTTCGAGTGAGAGCTGGGGAGAGGAAGAGGTACGCTGTGGAGGTATGCCTCGTCTTGACTTGAGGTTTGAGTACAGAGAATAGTTGAAGAGTAGTCAGTAGGTAGGGAAAGGAGAAAGAAGAGGCCAGAGGCAGGCAGGGGATGCTTCTTGAGATGAACGAAGATTAAGGCTGGCCGCATAATCTGGGGTTGCAGCATCTGGTTGGAGCATCTGACCGCTGATGGCATCTGCAGTGGGGCCAAGACGCACTAGCGGCCTGTTGGGGTCACGCTGGCCCGCTACCGTTGAGTACATGACGGGGACCTGACGTTGCCGTACCTGGGACCTGCCGGTAGTTGGGCTACAGGGCGATGGATGCCCTAAGGCACCTAAACATGAAGCCACTGGGCCTGACTGACGGCTGGGAGCACAGCCTTGAAGTCAATGGCACGCGCCCAAGGAGCTGCGCACGTTCTCTTTTCACTAACGACTTTGGCGTTGGGTTGGGTGCGGGTATCTGCGAGTAATAGGTAAGGCTGGGCTGTGCCATCAATGAGGTGTCGCTGGTGCCACCAACCTCCGGATTACAGGGCACATCGACGCCCAACATCCCCCCCCAGAAATCAAATGGATGCCTCCACGTCCCCCATAAACCCCCATCACCCCCATATTCCGCCGCTCGTCCACGTGCTGCAGTCCAGATGCCCGCGACACATCGCCTTTCACATGCCAAAGCGGTGAACGTAAATTGATCGACTGAGCGTCTGCAGGCCATCTACCTTATCTGCGCGCGCAGTCCACCAACAATAGTACATGTAGTATGTCCATCGGGCAGCCTTTCAGGCTTCTTTCCTCCGGCCCTGTTGGGCTACGGTTCAAAGAGCAGCAGTACAGGTACTCCAAGACGCCGTACCCCACGTCCTCCCCACCCCGTACAGCCGAGTATCGATGCCGGCGAGAGCTCCGACCGGCTACTATTATCTGCTACTAGCAGCTTCTCCAGCCCAAAAATCAAGATGCCGTCGATGCTGTTTTGTTCCGGGCGAGGGAGGCTGCCGACTGGATAGTACAGTACTGTACCAGTGTTTGCCAAGGCCGCCCGTTCCGGCACGCTCTCATGACGTCGCCTGCGGGAATTGTCTCGTGATGTCTCACAACCTCTGGTGCCATCTCAGATCGATGGCGCTGATTCGCTGTGAGTAGGTAGTGCTGTTTTACAAGCTGGACGACATCAAATACGCCTGGTCACGCTGGCGCTTCGTTTTCTAGAAGGGCCTGCCAGGAGGGTTTGTTCCTGCCGGGCGTTTCTCCGGGCGATGATGTACTGGACTCGATCGGAGATGCAAATCGGAATCTTGGGGTAAAGAGGAGAAGAAAAGCTACTTTGTTCAATTATTCGTAGGACTCTGGCAAGTGCCATATATGAATCAGGACGAGATGAGTTGCCTGGTAATACCGGATACCTAGAGAATGAGTCAGGAATACTCGCACAGCGCTACGCTTCGTGCTTCCCAAGATACCCTGCAATGACAATAACCGGTCCCCCATTTGCTCTCATTCAGGCAATAGAGGATACGGCGTGACACATCCAAAATTGACTGTAAGCGGCCTGTGACTCACAGGCGAACGATTGCAGATTGAAATTTATCTTACATGGGAATGGCTTCGTAGTGCATGTTATTCGTCAGCTATAAGAAGTGCAGGAGGGAACGGTCAGGCAAGAGGGAATATGCGCAATCCTCAAAACACTCACTGCATTTGCTTCCATCCTCCAGTATGGCTGAATCAGTAAATAACCTTCCCTTCGAGACGGATTCAAACAACCAGAGATTCTCAATGATGGCCAACACGCAAAATGAACCCCTTGCACAGCCAAGCACAAGTCAGGATCGGACAATGAGCAAGCCTCCAGTCGCCCAACAGGAACAAGAGATAGAAGACGAAGAGTATCTCGAGGGCTCATTCAACATTGATGAGAAAAGGAAACGATTCGACGAAAAGTCCTGTACCGTTGAAGACAAGGAGATATCCGATCTGTTCAAAAAGGGCCTGCTTGAAGATGGGAGTACGGGCCCTCTGAAAGGCGACTTCACCCTGAATCATCTGCCCCAACTGAGCGGCGACGAAGCATGCAGCATCCAATGGAAAACGCCCAAGAAACAGAAGCAAAAGCAGAATGCGTCGACGGCCCTTCGAAATAGCACCGGCCTATCGGACGATGAACTGGCCAGCGTTCTACAGGCTTGCCCGGACCTGGAGGGCTTCATCGCCAAGAACTGATTAGCAGCGGAGGAGACAATGAAGACCATGTTGATGAGACTGGACTGCTTGACTCTCTTACTCTTTTCACCTTCTCTTGTTAGATCACTTTGGATTCCAATCAGCGAGAATAGTCTCCAGCTGCTCATGACGAACCAAAGCCGTCTCAAACGTAGGCTGCCCCTCAAACGGTCCGTCCGCAAACTTGTCATACAGAACAGCAATGCTTCGCCCTACAACCGGCAGCGCCTCCTGCCAGTCCTGCCAGCTCCAATCAACCTTCTCTACCTTGTCCGAGGCAAAATCATGCACCTCGATCGTCACGGGAGCGTCGTATGAGTTGGCGTGCAAGGTAGCTCCGGAGAATGCCTGGAGGCGGATCTCGCCCTTTTCGCCATTGATGGCCCATGTGAGGCCGGGCTCGCCGGGGAACGCCTGGCCTCGACGGAAGCGGAAGAGCACGTTGGCGCCCTCGACGGCTTTCTGAGATGCGGCGAGGTTGCCGTTGAAGATGATGAGGTCGGGGACGTCGGACTTGACTACCTCGACGACTTCCTTGGTGGCGGAGTCGCGGAGGAGGACATTGGGACGCTGAAGCTGGAGATGGGGCTGGATGTTTTGGAGGTCTCCGATGACATGTTGGATTTGATCAAACACTGTGGCGAGTTAGCATGGCGGCAATAAACTGGATGTATAAGACCCAACGGGTGGACAACTTACAATGTCCGACACCAATCGTGACAATGTTCCCTCCCACCTTCTTCTCAAGAAAGTACTTGAGCCCAGGCCTCAAAGACTCCCGATCCAAAGCTCCACCATAGGCCCTGATCTCGCTGCTGAGAATCTTGCCAATGGTCCCCTGCTCAATCAACTGACGGACCTTGACAACCGGAGGCGCCTCCCGCCCCTGATGGCCAACAAGCGTCCGCCCGCCCGCGGCCCTCGCCGCGTCCACCAGCTCCTTGGCATGGGCCACGTCCTGGGCCAGCGGCCACTCGACAAAGACGTCCTTGCCGGCCTTTACGCTGGGCAGGGCGGACGAGTGGTGGACGTCGACGCGGGTGCTGACGACGACGAGGTCAATGTCCTTGTCGTCGGCGACGGACTGCGGGTCGCCGTAGGCCTTTGTCTCGGGGGGCAGCTTGAAGACCTCGATGGCGCGCTTGGCGGCCTCGACGCTGCTGTTGCAGAGGGCTACGATCTGGTACTTTTCGCGGCCGCGGGCGGAGAGGAGGTAGGGGAGGTGGGCGGCGCTGGCCCAGGACGTGATGGCGTTGCCTGAGAGGCCGATGATGGCGGTTCGGATGGGTGCCATGTGCACGGTGATGGTGGTTGTGATGCGTATTTTGTTTACAGTTGACGAAGGGATTTCATCCTTGTTTGGACTTTGTTTAGTCAAGGTCTCTATTTATATAGTTTCTTGAGGTAGTATCGATCTATGGCATCTCTCTTTCCTCATCCGCAGCCTTATTGCGACTTGAGGAGGGATATCATGCAATACATGGAGGGTCGGAGGAGGGGCAGCGGATTTCTAAGCACAGAGCGATTACGAATGTGCGAGGCTCAGAGGATTTCAGTGTTACTGATGGACGCTGAATGGGCAGGTATCATTAGACGGGAAGAGATGTAGCACTTGCATCATCTGTGGCCAATGAGCCTTGTGTGTTGGTTGCGGTTGAATCAATTCCTCCTGGGCGGGACTCGGAGTTGTTCTCAACTGGAGCGCTATTAAAGTAATACGGGAATCCGACTCTGCTGACTCTATTACTCGGCCATCTGATAACCTGCGTGCTGCTGAGATAGTATCTATGCGGGCATGGAACAACGTATAGTATTTGCTAATAGGCCTGATTGGATCACATTGAATCAGAGCCATCTTTTTCTTTCTGACGGCTAAGGGATCGAAATTAGAAGCATTCTGTACTGGGCATATAGAGATCCTGCCGTTAGGTATTGTGCTACAAGTCTAATGTGCTGCGGCTTGCTCCAACGTATGAGAGGGGGGAACTTGGGTAGTCTTTATTGACCTAGAACTGGCTCTCAGGATTCAATAATGATCTTGAATTCCATCTTGCTCTGTCAACATAGGGTTAGAAAAGTCGTGTACGTAACTTCTCACGATGCCAATAGGTCATGCTGGTATCGTCTGACGCTCACCTTCTCCGCACGCTACCGGCCGAAGAGATCCGCCCGCCGCTGAGCGTCAAGTCTCAACCACTTCTCTTCTAGAATCCACCCCAATGTTCGTGACTATTGTCATAAAGTTTGCTTTTCATGAGTTCCTTGGCCATTAGAATACTCATCATACTTGATTCACTCCTTACTAAGGGATTCAAAAATTCCCCCCCTACCATTCGAGTCTCGTATTGGCATCACCGACGCACATCACAAATGCCGCAATGAGTTCATCTAGCCGTCTGTCTCATTATGCCGCCTTCACTCGTCCCGAAACAGGCATCAGCCAAATCGGACACTTGGATGCAACGGCTGGCACGATTCAACCCCTCAGGCTCCTCTCCGGATACCCTCTCCAGGACCTCTACCAGGTCATCGAAGCCGGCCCTTCACAGATAGTCGCCTCCGGTCCGGCTCTACCCCTCGCCTCCGTCAAGATCCTGCCGCCCCTTGCAGGTCGCGATGTACTGGCTGTGGGGAAGAACTACATGGAGCACGCAAAGGAGTTTAACGCCTCGGGGTTCGACAGCTCGGACAAGGTTGACAGGCCGAGCCACCCCGTCATCTTCACAAAGCGTGCGACGAGCATCATTGCGGATGGCGACGACATTTACCTGCACCCGGAGTTTTCAAAGACGGTCGACTATGAGGGCGAGATTGGCGTCATTGTCGGCAAGGCTGGGTTTCGGATTCCCAAGGAAAAGGCCATGGAGTATGTCTGGGGATACACGATTATCAACGACGTGACGGCGAGGGAGAGGCAGCGAGATCACAAGCAGTTTTATATTGGCAAGTCTGCAGACACATTCTGTCCTATGGTAGGAAAACGGAGATACCCTGTCTTTTCAAAACCTGGCTGCTGATGTAGGGCTAGGGACCTGTTGCAGTCCCCAAGGAAGACCTTCCTGCGGTGCTGCGCGTTCAGACGCATGTCAATGGCGAGCTACGCCAAGATGCAACGACTGACGAGCTCATTTTCGATATTCCCACTTTGATAAGCACGTTGTCTGAGGGGCAGACATTGCTGCCAGGCGACGTAATTGCTTCCGGAACGGTTAGTTCATGCTGCTATTACTCCGGGTATCGCTCCGAGATCACTGACGACGTTATATGTACTTTGCAGCCTGCCGGTGTAGGGATTGGACGGAATCCACCGATATTCCTGAACGAGGGTGACCACGTTGCCATCACGATACCTGGGATTGGCACCCTGAACAACAAGATCACTGCTGTGAATGCTACCAGCGAGCGTCTTGCTTCTCACTCTGCCTTTGGCCTCTCGAACGCATCGCGCTCCCTCAGCGGCACAGCGGGACTGACCAACATCAATGGCAAGCCGCTGCATTACAAGCGACTCGGCTCCGGAACAGACAACATCATCTTTGTCCACGGCCTAGGCGGAACGGCGGAGTATTTCCTGCCAGTCATCTCTCAACTGGGACTCGACAAACATATGACGGTGCATCTGTTCGACATTGAGGGCCATGGACTCAGCCCTACACATCCGTTGAGCGTCGTGAGCGTGGATTCGCTGGCAGCGGATCTTGCAGGCGTGTTTTCGCACGCGGGAGTCACAAAAGCGAACCCTGCGGTGCTGGTAGCAAACTCCTTTGGCTGCATTATTGCCCTCAAGTTCATGCTCGACAACCCGGGCATGGTGCAGCAGCTTGCGCTCATGAGCCCGCCGCCTTTTCCGCTCCCCGAGGACCATCGAAAGGTCTGGCGGCAACTGAGCGAGCGCGCCCGCACGTCGGGAATGGAAGCGGTGGTGGATGATGTTCTCCTCGAGACCATGTCAGAGCATACGAGGAAGAAGAACCCGCTTGCGGTGGCGGCCGTTCGGCTGAGCTTGCTCGGACAAGAGCCGGAGGCATTTGCGAAAGCCTGCGATGCCTTTATAGGCGATGTCGCGGGTGGGTTCTCCTTGGACGGAATTGATCTTGAGTATATGGAAACGCCTATTGAACGAATTATCATGGCGGGCGAGAAGGACGTGCTTGCTACGCAAGAGGTGATTCGGGAGTATGCCGAGAAGATGATGATGGATGTTCGTTGGCTTGACAATGTTGCTCAATGGGCTGTCTTTGAGGATTTGAAGCACGTCTCGGAGGCTTTTCACGACTTTCTATTAACCGTGTAAGAGGTTGCCAGAAGTCAGGTACCTACGCAGGCAGGGCTAGGTGCTAGACAGTGCTTAAGCAAGCTAAATAACACACTTTATAATGCAATATTTAACTATAAGAGCTAACTATTTATACCTATAGTAAATTATATATATATTTATAATAATAACTATTTAAAGTAAAATAGTATTATATATAAAAGTATTTCCTTATTAAATACTTATAATTATAAAATACTATTAAATATTAAAGTCTTATTAAAAAGCTATTAAAAATAAAACTTTTATTAATATTTTAATTAATTATATATAACTTATATTATATTATAATATCTAGCTTTTATAATAAATTATTCTTATATAATCTTTATAATTAAGTATTAATTT